>APFE030265133.1:0-21012 GCA_000404065.3 Pinus taeda | reverse complement strand
ATACATTCAATTTTCACCATCCTTTGGGCATATGGATATTTGTAAGGCCTGATGTTTGGAGGAACACTTCCTGGAATCAAATGAATAGCATGATCATGATCACGAATAGGTGGGAGGCCTTTGGGAGCCTCAAATACCTTCGAATGATTGTCTAAGACTTTTTGGAGATATGGATAAATATATAATTTCAATGTGGGAACCTCTAGCGAACATAATTGCGTAACTAAGCCTCTTTGTTCTTTCTTTAGAATATTTTTCATTCCGTTAGAGTTGATTATGTTTTCTGGTTTCCCTGTGATACCCCTTAATTCAACTTCCTTTCCTTTCGAAGAAAATTTCATGAAAAGTTCTTGAAAATTAAAAGATATTGCACCCAAGGATTGTAGCCATTAGACTCCTAGTACAACTACAACACCACCCATTTGAATGGAAAACATTGGGCTATTCAATACATATTCTCCCATGGATAGTTGTTGGGCATGGAATCCCTTCAAGGCATGTTTTGGGGCTTAAAGCCAAAGTTTTGACCAAGTCTTTTATAAAAGTTCCGCGAATTATGGGCGCGGAGCGCGAAGTTATAATAGAGTCACAAGGTTGTCCGCCCTCGTTTTTGTAATGTAATTTCAGCTTGATAGACCTACCCATGGTCTGCGGACCATGGGATTGTATAAATAGAGTGAGGCTCTAAGTGTATAGGATAACGAATAGAATGAAAGCATGAGGAGTCTAAGAGACTAAGTCAAAGCGTAGAGTGTGTCTTTGGGTCGTAGAGTAGGAAAAGGCTCTACAGCTGAGTGCGCAGAGGCCTAGTAGTCCGCCGCTGAGTGCGCAGGGCAGGTCGAGTCTGTAACCGTCGAAAGAATTAATAAAGAGAAGTTTACCATAATTATGTGTATCTTTTCCTGTTTTAATGTATGATTGGGTATAAATTGCAAGTGTATTGTTTATTTGTTGCGCGAACTCATATGAATGTGTTGTATAAATAAATATAATGTAATACATCTATTTACACGAAGATAATTGCCTAAGCATAGGAAGATAAGCAAGATCTCAGGTGCGACTTAGGGTAATAACGTAGAGTGTTGTTCCAGCAGCACGTAAGCTCCACAACCCCTGGATAGGGTTGCGCGAAGGCAAGTATATCAGGGTGCGAAGGCCTGGGGAGTGCGCGAAGCAACCTGCGCGAAGGGACTAATCAGTTGGACCAGTTCAACCTCTTAGACATCTCAAGGGTGAAGAAACCTGGTTCCAGCACCCCCCCATACTACTTCGGGTGAGACCTCAGTCCGCGCTCCGTGGACTGTTGCCGAAAGGGCCAGTAGTATAGGGATTTGTTTGGCTAATTAACTTCAAACTTGGGCAAAGCCCCAATAAGCCAACAAATGGTTTCGTTGTCGGGACCAGGATCTGCATAGGGATGTCTGATGTCGTATCACTCGAATCTGATAAAGAAAGGAATTGAAGATTAGTTGGACAGAAAGATTCACGAGTTCGCAGCGCGGGAAAACAGGAATTTGCGACTATCAAAGGAAGAGTGTTTAGATTGCTACTTATATACAGAGATCCACGAAATTTTCTTCACGTCTTTCCCTACTGAGCTATACGAGTGGATCACGAAGCTAGCAGATAACCAAGGAAGGTGTAAACTCGACAAACCTATTGTGTGGACTCCATAATTGGTGCGCAGAATGGAAGCATCAGAGGATAAACTCGTGTGCATTGTAGATCACTGACTTGATCAAATCATAAGAGGATTCATCATCGAATTCGCGGTAGATACTTCAATCAACTAGGAAGAAAGACGCTTCCTCAAAGGGTCACGAGGTAAGTACACTAAATCTTTGAACACTTGGATTAAAATGTAACTGTGTGAAAAACGGGTTATGTGAATAAATTGATGTTTGGGGCTATGCAAAGTGGGAGAATCTATAGAAACGAAGGTAGTACAGAACTAGAAACCAGCCCCTTGATTTCACCTCCACGAGGGGGCAAAGAAGAGCTCGTGAAGGTCTCACAAAGAAGTGCGATCAACTTGATAAGACAAAAAATTCCGTGCATACCACCCCCACCCACACCACTGCTAGTTTCACTGCCTTCACCCCCATCTTCGCCTATACCACCTTCGCCACCACCACGAAGCATTATGGTGAGCGCGATAAAGTTGCTAGTATTCAAAGGAGTAGGAAATGAAGATCTAGACTAGTTTTGGTTCATGATAAAAGTTGTATGGGAAGTGTAGGGAGTCATGGATGACAACATAAAGAAGGAAACGTTGGTCAGTGCTCTGCATGATCACACACTGACCTGGTACATTAAGCACTTCAATGACAATCTGAATGCAGGGATCGCAGATATCCAAGCTGCGCTAAACAAATAATTTAGGAGGCCAAAGTCAAAGGCGCAATCGATCATTAGGTTCATGGAAATCACAATGCTACCAGGCGAGACCCCTTGGGAGTTGGATCGGAGACTAAAGTGCACAATTCATGAAGCTAACATGACGTTGACAGATGGACAACACCACGAATGGTTTGTAGCATCGTTAACGCCGCACCTAAGGAACGCGATGTCACAACAGAGGCTAACAACTCAGGCCGAGGCCTTGGAGGTCGTGATGACATTGTACAAAACCCTGATACAGGATCCCAACCTTGGAGTTTAGTAGATTCATGCGCAATTGAAAAAATTGTGCCTTGAGATGCAGAGCTTGAAACAAGATAAGACATCTCACCCAGAAGTGTGCGATGAGGTGTGGTGCGTAAAGTGCAAGGGCCAGGGACATGACAAGGACCACTGCCTGATGTTTGCGAATTACCTCATGGGAGGAGGGCCAATGCCATTGAGACTGGAGGCACAAGCAAGACCGAGCACGATGCCTGCACTATGGTGTGTGATTTGTCGGATAGGAGGAAAGCATGCTACAAATAATTGCCATTTATTACAAAAGTATACACAGTATTCACAACAGTTGTTCTCTAATTTCTGTAGATCAGTGGGACATGATGAGCTCACCTGTAGAAGTTATGAGCTGATGATGGATCAGATTCCTACCTACAGAGTTCAGGCCGAAACGTGGCTCCTTGACTAGAACGCAGGGATGGCGCGAACCGAATTTCAAGGGCACGGACGAGGCCGAGGTGGAGGAGGACCAGGAAGAGGTCGCAGACAGCTGATATGTTACAATTACAGAGGGCATGGACATTATGCCCGCGATTGTACAAATCCAATGCGACCATCATGCTTGTATTGTACATTGTTTGATCATGAGACAGAGGATTGTCCCACGCTGATAGCAAGGTTGCGCGGTAAAGGAGCACTCCAACCTCCCCTGACTCAGAACTTGCAAATGATGAGGTCTAAGATGCGCGAGGAAGACCTTAATGTGAATATTGTGCTCAGAAGTGGAATTATGACAGGGGATGACAAAGGTAAGCAGCTTGAAGAAAGTAATTGGGTTCACAAGGCCCCAACGAAGGAACTAGATTTTGATTTGGAACGCGCTAAGGAAACCTTCATAGAAGCCAAGAGGAGCTTCACTGATGCCTCCACTTCAGGAAGTAAAGATAGACCGGAGCCAAAAATGGACCCATCGATGCTCACAACATTCTTGGAAACATGCATGAAGCTGCTACGCGACAGCAAGGCTATAAAGGGGCTATAGGAACTCATAAATAAATGCATTGGGACCACGCAAGGAGAACCGCGCATATTTTGGAAGCTCGGGAAGCACACAACGCGAACATGAAGGGAGATGAGATTCATTGCGCAGATTGGGGAATATGAGATGGACCAAGTGATTCTGGACCTAGGATCGGACGCGAATGTCCTGCCGAAGCAGACATGACAGCGCATGGGAAGGCCTACACTATAATGGTCTCCTATCAAACTACAAATGGTGAACCAAAAAAATATCCTACTGATGGGGAGATTGCAGGGAATCACAGTGGATATTGAAGGAGAAAGCGCACTAGCAGATTTCAAAGTGATAGAGATTGTTGATGACAACAATCCCTGCCCCATGCTATTAGGAATAGATTGGGCCACTGACATGAATGGGGTGATAAATCTGAAGAAGCGCAAGATGATTTTTAAGAAAAAGTCTCTGTGTGTGGTTGTACCATTGGACCCTGCAAAAGGATCACGCTACACGGCGCTAGTGCGTGACTATGATAGCAACAATGACTTGGACTGCATCTACAAGATAACCGCGTGAGAGAAAGACTGGGTGAATCCGACCGCGGATGGACGAATCTCATGGGAGTGCGAAAGCTCCTACACTTCGGGTTCAGACGAGGAAATAGAACGATGGCAGAACCGGTCACACAAGGTAGCCACACTGAACTGTAGCATGATGACGAGATTGTTGCACTGCGTATCGACAGAGGTGAGGGATTTGCCTACGTATGATGGGTTGAGTGAGGTGGATAACTTCCTGAGCCAATTTGAAAGAAAAGTGCTGGAACAAAAATGTTTCGAAGCTTTGAAATGGGTACTGCATGCTACGCCCATGAGGTGGTGGGGTACACACCAAAGAAGTTTTGAGGACTGGCGCGAATGCAGAAGGATGATGTGCATGCAGTTTGGAAAGCCTCATATGCAATTAACAGACAAGATTGTTGGACGAAACAGTCTGCGCACCCACCTATCCAGATGGATGCAGGTGTATGGTGCCAAACTTGTGCAAAAGCACACAACATTCGCGTTAGCAGATATGGTCAGTAAGCAGGTACAGGCAAGATAATGGCATGAACAACCCCTCCGGTTGGAACCATGAAGTATGGAAAGACCAAGTGCACAGAAGGTTATCCACGTAGAAGCCTTTAACAAAGTGTGCGAAGCACTAAACAAAGTCCACAATGCGAAGTGGACTGACTGGGACCTGCGCGTACCAGCGGTTCTATGGGCTTATAGGACCACGTGCAAGAACCTGACAGTGCAGGCACCGCCAAGGCTGGAGTTTGAAGCGAACATTGTTGGCCCTACATCACATGAAATACTTAGTCCGTGCATGACAACACTGACAGATATGATGGTTTGCGGAACCTTGGAAGAAGAAATCCAACAGCGAAAATTTAGGCTCCAAGAACTTGAGAAAGAAAAGGTGCAATTAAGGAAGAAAAGCGCTCTAGTAGAAGTGGAAGTCAAAAAGCTGGAGGACGAGATAAAGGAATATTTTCTCGATAAGAAGAACAGGGTGATAAGACAGGGTGTGCACGATCACACTGACAAGTTTGAAGACTATCGCTGTGAATTAATCAATCTAATTCCTTGGCTTGGACCGCACATTACTAAGCAAATCAACCAGGGTGGCGCGTTGCAGATGATAAGGTGCGCGACGCCACCAATAACAACAAAAGGTGGGTATTTTCTAGAAAAAGTGATGGATGACTAGATGACACCCTATATAGGTGGCGTGACCACCTGACTAGACATGGAAAGTATAGTCTTAGCGCTCTTGTCAATTGAAAGGAGGCGCAGGACTATAAACTACTCTGCCCGAGGAGCTGCGCGATGTTGGAGTTTCCCGCAGAAGCAAAGAGTCACAAGGTCCGTGACCGCGCAAGGGGGGTTGTGCTACTGCGCCGGTTGGCCCAAAAGTGACCGTTGGAGTCACTATTCACAATGGGATTCTCGACTTGAATCCAAATGGAGTGGGTGGCAGGCATTTAAGACGCTATTTATGGGCAAGATTTGGGAAAATTTGTCACCAAGGGAGCATTAATGAACCAGATTTGGGGGGAGCGGTCAAATTCAAATTCAAAAGGTGCTATAAATTGCAAAGGGTTTCCCAGCAAATAACACTTGGTCATTTGTGAATTGAGTAGTTGTATACCCTGCGCAGCCTAAGTAGAGCCCTGTTTGACTTGTGCAGAACATTCATCGAGCCCTTGAACATGTGAGCAATAGATTTTTGGTCAGACACGATAACAACATCTGAGGAAGTTATGGATATCCAGAGATGACCGCCAAATAAGCTGCACAGGCCATGACTGTGGGAGATACCCCTGAAGGCGCCAGGATTGTGGCAGAAATCCCGAAATCACCACACGCACCAAGACCAAATAAAGACAAACAGGTTATGGTTCCCGTACGTGTGCCCACGAAACCCAATGCGCACCAAGCTGACGATGGAAGAGAAGGGGAAAGTCGTTAACATAGAAACCGACAAAAGAGGAGGAAGTCCTAGAGGAACTTATCATCGAAGAAGATGAGGACGAAGGCATAGAGGAGGAAACTGAGCCCGCACACCCTCCAATAAAGATGTCCACCTATATTCCCCCACGGTAGGGGAAGGCTAAAGTGCCCAAGGATCTTAACAAGGGCAAGAGCTCTCTCCAGACCTTGCTCCTCCCAGACAACATCATTTTTTAGGGCATGCACCTAGGACAGGTGCCTAGTTTAAAATTTGAATATTGGGACCTCGTTGACCACGAGAAGTTCCCTCACCTAAAGACCGTGCAGCTTATGAGGCCTAAGTAGAACACTGCGGCGGGGGTTACCAAATTAGAGCCACGAAAGTGGTTGCGCAAAGTGGAAAAGGCAGGGCTCCTAAACCTGCTTTGGGTGTCGCATTTCCACTGTGCCCCAATAACAACTTTCGTCATCAGGTAGCTACTATGCCTGGTGCATGGCGAGTGTTTATGGCTGGAGGAGCCCATCCCCATCACCAAACACTTGATTCACTGCATCACCCAGCTTCCATGCAAAGGAGAGGACCCTGCAGATATCTCGGAGGGGAAAAGCAGTGCCCTAGCCATCGCGGAGGCCATGAAGAAGAAGTATGAACTGGAAAAGAAGAAGAGGGGCTACACCATATCCAGAATTAATGACAAAGTAGTAGCAGTGGTGATCCAAATTCTGGCAGGTAAGGTTATGCACAAGTGACCCACACGGATGCTGAAGAGTGCATGGAGGGGGTCCAGTTTAACTGGTCTGAGTTCCTTTGCAAGGAATTCTTGGAACAAGGCAAAACCTTCCACTATGCATGGTATCTACTATCCATAGTGCTCGTGGCAGGGGAATTACCGGAGGACAATCAATTCCCCACAATTGACAGGGATCTGCCAGAGGCCGCAAAGTACGCTTTTCTCTAGGCCACAAAGGATGCAAATAGGATCTGTGATAGTAAGATATTCTGGGTGTTCATGGAGATGAACCTCAGAATGGGGTTCAACCGCACGCTGTGGTTATCACCCATTGTTTACAACAGCAAAAGTTTTGCAGAGTTTAAGGCGAACCTTTACAACATATACAATAGAGCGCAAGGACCCAGAAAAGCAATGTATAGAGCTACCCTTAGTAGCCATGGGCGATGTAATCTTTAATGTACTAGAGACATGACCGCCGCAGTGGCATGCTCCAGACATCGCGGCGAAAGAGAAGTCTACAATGCAAAGGAAGAAAGAGGAGGCCAAACTGCGCATGGCGTAGTTGGCAGAGAATAGAAGGAAGGAGGCAGTGGCAACAGAAGTGCAAGAGGTGTGGGACGCTGCATAGATAACAACTGAATAGAAAAAAATCATAACAGTAGCAGTGCAGGAGGTAGCCGTGAAGGTGCGCGAGGGACAACAGTCGTCTTTGCATAGCTAGGGAGTAGAGGAAGAGGAGGGAGGCGTGGACCCACAAACTACGTCAACACAGCTAAAGTGTCAGCACCCGATCGAGTGGGCAGGGCCACGCAAAAAGGTCAAGGCTTCGAAGTTGTATATTGACCCGATCACCCTTACTGAGGGTGATCTACACAATATCGGTGAGACAGTGTGCGATGTCACCTCCAAGGCCCTCCAAAATTTTATGCAGGAGAACCAGATTGTGTTGGGGGCCCTTAGAGCGCAGTTGCAGGAGTTGCAGGTGTGCACTCCTCAAGTTGGTACCCTTGCGACCAGCCTCGCAGTCGGGACAACTGTAGCATAGCAGATGCTGCATCCTCGGGTGACAAATACCATAGTGCTGCCGGAAGGGGCCTTGGTGACAACAAATGAGACTAACAGACTTATGATTAGCGCGTTGAAGGGTATTGAAATCAACATGGTTGCACTCCCACGGGAGACATTATATGTTCTGCAGGATAGGATTACTGCAGAACTACGAGCTAGGGAGAGTCGCACACTGCAAGTCCTAAGCGAGCAGAAAATCAACATGGACCAGTTGAGCTTGTAGTGTGATGAAGTGGTGTCGCAGAATCGACAGTTGGTACAGGTACTAGACAAAGCTTGTCAAAGCGTCCCTGAGCTAGCCATCCCAGTAGACACACCAGCAGAAGCGCGCATCCACAGGCTAGCAGCAGGGGTGCGCGAGACACGAGAGGAAATGAAAAAGGTTCAGCTGGAGCTGAACCTTCAGATCGCAGAGTTGCGGTTAAAGGCACAACTGTCCACCCCTCCAAAAGTAAGAGAACAACGCGTCAGTGCTATTACAGTGGGACTAGATGAGATCGGAAGTACAGTGCGAGACTGCACCAAAATGTTGGAGGAGTCATTTGAGGTCCTCACAAATCTGCAGGAGGACCCCAACATCCAACGCTTAGAAACAGAGGCACAAGAACTCCAGCAGTAGTATGATAGTGTTAAAGGAACTGTGCAGATGGTGGCCCTCACTCAGAGGCTCGCACGGATTCAACAGGCCAAAGCGCTGAAAGAACAGGTGGACGAGCACGACACAAGGAAGTAGTCTTGAAGGTGCGCGTTCAACCTTGGATCAATGAGGCCTTCACCATCACAATAGCTATTGAAGGCAAGCTCGTACAGATGCAAGGAAGCAGTTCCCACACCATGATCTCAGAACAACGCGTACAAGAGATCCAACAGGTAGCCGCTTAGTGCACTGCCGACCTTGCAGCATTTCGGACAGAGTTGGACGGACTGCGTGTGAAGATCTCCGTGCCGACAGAGTGACTTGAGGGCGAGTCATGATGTTTGTCTTGGGGACCCATTGGGCATGGAATCCCCCCAAGGCATGTTTTGGGGCTTAAAGCCAAAGTTTTGACCAAGCCTTTTGTAAAAGCTTCGCGAATTATGGGCACGGAGTGCGAAGTTATAATAGAGTCACAGGGTTGTCTACCCTCGTTTTTGTAATGTAATGTCGACTTGATAGACCTACCCATGGTCCATGGACCATGGGATTGTATAAATAGAGTGAGGCTCTAAGTGTATAGGATAACGAATAGAATGAAAGCATGAGGAGTCTAAGAGACTGAGTCGAAGCATAGAGTGTGTCTTTGGGTCGTAGAGTAGGAAAAGGCTCTACAACTGAGTGCACAGAGGCCTAGTAGTCCACAGCTGAGTGCACGAACCCCTGCAGTTGAGTGCATAGAGCAGGTTGATTCTGTAACCGTTGGAAGAATTAATAAAGAGAAGTTTACCATAATTTTGTGTATCTTTTCCTGTTTCAATGTATGATTGGGTATAAATTGCAAGTGTATTGTTTATTTGTTGTGCAAACTCATATGAATGTGTTGCATAAATAAATATAACGTAAGACATCTATTTACACGAAGATAATTGCCTAAGCATAGGAAGATAAGCAAGATCTCAGGCATGACTTAGGGGAATAACGCAGAGCGTTGCTCCAACAGCATGGAAGCTCCACATCCCCTGGTTAGGGTTGTGCGAAGGCAAGTATATTAGGGTGTGAAGGCCTGGGAAGTGCACGAAGCAACTTGCGTAAAGGGACTAATCAGTTGGACCAGTTCAACCTCTCAAACATCTCAAGGGTGCAGAAACCTAGTTCCAACACCCCCCCCCCCCATATTACTTCAGGTGAGACCTCAGTCTGCGCTCCGTGGACTGTTATCGAAAGGGCCAATAGTACAGGGATTTGTTTGGCTAATTAAATCCGAACCTGGGTTAGGCCCCAACAAGGCAACAATGGCTTGATATTATGGCACTTTCCAAAGAAATTTATGGTTCCTCCATCTAAAACCATCACTTGACATTTTGGTGATGGATATAGGAAGCAATTTAATTCATTGGCTATCTTACAATCAATAAAATTATGGATACTACTCGAATCAATCAACACTATTACCTTTTTCTTCTTGATATTCCCTTCTATCTTGAGAGTATGAGGAGTGGTAATTTCGACTAATGCATTACAAGATATGGTCGGATTCATTTCTTCTTTCTTTGGGGTTGGTTCTGTTAGAGTCCTATAGTGATAGGATTCATAATTTTTGAATTAGTTGAGGTTAAGTCTTGTAATATTGTACATACCTTTGCTTTATGCAAATATTTTCCATATTAAAATTAAAAAATGTAAAGAGGGTATGTCCTAAAAGAAATATCAAAGGACAAGAAAAATAAGAAAAGATCAAAAAAATGAAAAAATATGAACCCCAAACAAAAAACAGATCATGAAAGTGTGCAAATCCAAGTGCCACTACTCTTTACTTTACTGTCTTAAATAATGGTTGTGTGCAGCTTGTCATACATTCCACAACCAATGATAGTCAAACTGCTTAATCTTGACTACTTCATGCTTTGAATTTCATGTTTATAGTTAGAGAATAAAATCTGACCAGACAGTTTAATCTTGGCATATTAGTAGATAGGTAGAGAAATAAAAGGAGCCCATCAGCTTAATCTGAGCCCTTGGAAGATATAAGGTTAGAAGTAGATAGTTTGTTTCATAAAAGAAAAAGGAAATAAATGGGTTTGCTAGCTTAAGTGCACCCACAAAACTGAAGAAAAAATGTTAGGGTAGGTAAAAGAAACATTGCAGAAATATAAGTCATTTGAAGCATAAGCACTACTATCATGCTTAACCATGTGTTTCAGTGTGTAGGAGCAGTTATCAAAGTGAAAAGTTTGTTCACAAGCCGATTTGCCTAACTTCCCCTTCATTGCATTTCACCCCCCAATATATACTTACTAATTTCCCTTTTACCCCTGCATGGCTTATGAAGACACCATTTCAATTCATTTTGACTCCTACCCCTTGGTTTCACATAGTCCCTAGCCAATTTACCTTCTACATTCATCCCCCTTCCCAAAAATCCTTTTCCCCTACTATGAAACCCTTTTCCCCTTGGAAATATCACTTTCCCTTTGTTCAATTCCCTAAAAACCCTGAAAAACCCACTAAACCTTTTATCCTAACTTGTATTCCCCCCGCATTACTTTATTAACCCAGAAAATTCATTTTCACCCATTATATTCCATAAACCGACATTATTTCATAGACCCGCACTTAATCATGCGTTAATTACGCTTAACCGTAATTAATCCCATGGGCCCTACTAAATCTCGCCCCCATCTCCCACCGTGCATCTCCACCACACGATCACCGTTGGATCATCCACCCCCAGATCCAACGGCCCCCGCCCATATCGCGCATGCTCAATGCCTGACCTTTACTGGCCTGAGAGCATGCGATATGGGCAATTTTGCTCGGGCCCATTTTTCTACATGTTAGACTCTCCCATACATCATGTTCCCTTGGAAAAACACTGCCTGACCCTCATAATCTGTGTGATGCCCTCCAATACTGCCTCCCCGCCATAAAGCAAAACCATCATTATTCATATAATTTCCTCGCCAATTCTAACCGCTCCTTGTTAAAAGCCCGCATACCCCATTTTTGGCCTTTTTTTGCCCATTTGCACTGCTGAAGCCTCCGAAGCACGTTAGCGCCCTCAAAGTTCTTGCGACCAGCTACCAACTACCAAAACCTTCCAAAACGCCATCACTGCACACCTCAAAGCCGCAGAAGCCTCGCAGACCTCAATTTTATACCTGCTTGCAACCCTGACCATAAAATTCCAGGTATTTAAGCAGAAAACCAAGAATTTCCCTCTCATTTAAAAATGTACACTAAATTCATAGAATAATTGAATGAATTTGATTGAATTTGATTGAATTCCCTTTTAAAATGAGAGTATTCCCCTCCTAAACTACCAAAACCCCTACCTACAAATTGTTGATACCCTACTTCCGCTACAGAATTTCAAAACTTCACTTCTTATAGCCATATAACCCAAATTTCCATACTTTATTTCATAAATGACTGCCCAAAATTCTCTAGATGTTAGACCAGTGACAACCCCTCATTTAGACATTGACCACCTGGCCCTTGCAGGCAGAGAATTCCAAATCAAAGATACAGCCACCCCACGCCACCTTCTGAGAATCCATTGCTAGGCCAAAGATAGGTTCCTAAACCATGTTGATGATATAAACCTTTGGGAATCTAATCTCCCCAAGTATACATTCACAGAAGTCCACCCATTCCCAGAAATAATACATTTCTACCAAGCCTATTTGTTCCAATCCATAGGGCTATCGAGGCACCAAACCATGAGATATTATTTACTATTACTGCTGAATCCATCAACGAGACGCTGCAAATCTAGCCTAGTCCTAATTTGACTCCATTGTCCATTGGACACCTATTGGACCTATACATCACACTGGGCCCAGACAAGATCAAACAAATATTTCAGAACTTCATCATTGAGGAGTGTCATACTCCTAAAGGCATTCCACCCTATGTAGCCACTATTTTTTCAGAGACTGGCCAAAGAATAATTACCATGATTTCATGCATCCTAGGATGGACATCGTACGAGTTTTTGGATGAGGTCATCATGGCCTTCTTATCCATTTTCCTCCAGGCAAGCCTCCTGCCATTTTGTATGATTATGCCAAGTTCATTACAGACAGAATGGATGAATAGATCACTAGATTACCCACTGAAAGAGTTTTCAAATACTCCTTAGTGTTGTTTCATATGTTCCTCTACTACCAGATAGATAAATTCCCTTTGAAGATCCAGAAATTGGACACCAAGGGAAAGGAAATATTAGTAATCTTCTGGACACCCGTAGTCCACGAGTTTTCCACCTCATACAAAGACTTCATAGACTCTTTTGTACACCTAGTTATGAACATGTTGACTTCCAAGACTCAGCCTAGAATCAGCCCAGAAATTAAAAGAGTACTGCAATTAGCCAAGAATAGAAAAGTGGGAGATTGGTACCTTTACCAAAATCACACTGAAATCAGGATCTATGGTTGTGAGCTAGCCCCCTACGAATTGCCAAAATACCTCCCCATAAGGATATTTTCCCTTCAACACTTCAGGTTAATGATAGGTGCAGATGAGGTCAACTTCCTAGCTGCTAGGAAGAAGACACAGTTTCAAATGAAAAACCAAATGGGCCCTTTCATCTGCAACACCAGGGAGGTTGGGTCTGAAGCTGATAAGATGCTCCAGGAATTTAAATTCAAGAATAGTTTCATCTAGCATTGTGACCCTCATGGGGTTATAAACAAGCTCAAACAAAAGGTCAAGTTGGGACCTTACATCCACTACCCAAGACCTGACATTGAACAATATGCTAATTAGTTAGAATGGGTAGAGAATACATTGATTGACATGGACAGCATAGTGGTGGATGTGGAAACACCATGATTGATTTAGAGAAACAATTTGACCAGAGCTCTTTCCTGCAGGTTCCAGAGTTGGGAGAGCTAATGAACATCACTCTTGTCATTCAGACCCCTCTCAATGAGGAGAGGAATCCTAAAAGAAACAAGGAGGAAGCAGCAAGTTTTGCTATGGAGACCATTGATGAGTAGTTCAAGCTAAACAAAAGGCCCAAATTGAATCTTTTGTCTGAATAGGAGGAAAACATTGCATCAGAAGACATCATTGACACTAAGGTAATGGGACAGATCAGTAAACAAACAACAGAGGTAGCTGCATCAGTATAAACTCAACAACCATCTACTTCAAACACACAGATCATACAGAGATATAAGAGTGTGGAGGTGTCTTCCTTTGTCGAGCCAGCTGACAAGGAAATAGACATCAAAGAAAGATTTAAGGAAATTAAAATGAGGAATGAAAAGTTGAAGGCATACACATATGCCAAGTACTTGAAGGTGACACCACCAAACCAGAACAGATTGATGTCAACCTTTGACATTAAAGAAGGAAAAATGCAGGTGTCATTCCTACAACCCACTGTACAGCAACCCAAACCTCAGCAGATTACAAGAAGACTAATTTTGAGGTCTTGATTAGGGATGTGAGAACATGCAACGAACTGTTGTTGAAAGAAAAGGGATTACCTAATCCCTTAGTTATAAATGACAAGTTAATGACACATGCAGATTACAACAAGAAGATCAGGGAAGTAGCCAAAGAACAGGTGATGACTACATCTATGAAGGGCATGCCAACAGTGAAAGTCTTGTACCAAACATTTGAAAACTTGTTTTACCTCCAACATGAGGTAAAACACTTGTTTATTAATAAGCCCACTTTTGCCAAATATACAGAGGCAGATGAGATATATATATAAATGATTAATATCCAATTACCAGATGAAGAAATATGGGAAAAATTGAATGATTTACTGTAGTAAAAACACAGTAAATTATAAATATACAGTAAAAAGTGAAACAACAGGGTAAAAGGGCATTGAGAGGTTAGCAGGCTTAAAGTGTATCAGATAAAAGAGTATCAGGTGAAAGGTTAAAGTAAAACAGGGCATCCAACGTGAAAGCCAAACAACCTAGCAGCATAAAGGGCTAAAAATCAAAGTCTACAGCCAGCATAACTAAAATAAAAGGGACAACATGAAACAGTTCAATAGTTGCCTCTATATTCTTGCAAGAAGATATGTTTTTTTTCCTAGATCAGTTCTTAATATAGTTTCAAATATTTTGTAATTCCTTTTGTATAAATACTTCAAAATTCGAAGTATTAGGGTGGATTATTTTACATTTGTAGATTTATTGTGATCTGGAACCAAAGGGTGATTATACCATTTTCAAGTCAACAGACTGGAGCAAGTAATAAAAGAATTTCACTACAGGATTCATGAGATAAGCCATTTGCAGTGAAGTACTTTCTTTGTGTGATTGTGTTACCTTTCTTATGTGTTTTCATAATCTTAAATGTGTTCTAAAATCTAAATGAAGTAACTGGAAATATCACTCAAAATTTGTTTAATTACACTCTGTTTTGCATAGTTATTTATTTACATGTTTTCTTCTGATACCCCAATTTAAGAACCCTTAATTGCTCTCCCATCCCAGTTGACTTCTTCTATTCCTTTGAAAGTAAGGCCTAGGGAACCCTTAATTGCTCCCTGGATTTGATTTGAAGCCATTCACCATTTAGCCTCTGAGATTTGTAGTAACTCATCTATCTTGCCCTATAAACACTATTTTTAGAATTGAATCCAGTCTTGTTTGTCAGAAATCTGACTCCATTACCCAAAGGTAGAATCCAAACCTCTTTCCATCTAAGTAAAGTGATCCCACCACCAAATTTTCAAAACAAAACCCAAGTGCAAGCAATAACTAGCCTAAAATCATCCTAAATTAAAACAAAGTTAAATTATAAAGAGAGAGCCCTCTCTGAGCATCAGGAAGGCTAGGTCCTGATCTCCAAAAGTGGATTGTGGTTACCTTTGGTTTTTCTTTCTTCATACTTCAAAAGAAATATCAAAGTGATAGCAGGTTCTTGGTGAGTATCCTTTTCTTTTGACGTTTCTTGATCCTTTTCTTCTTGATATTTCACTGCTTCAACCTTCTTCTTCTTGATATGTCCTTATATCTTAAGAGTTTGTGGAGTGGTAATTCCTGCCAATGCAGTACAAGATATGGTCGAATTAATTTGTTCTTTCTCTAGGGTGGGTTCCCCTTGTATATATTCTTCTTCTTCACCCTTTTCTTCCTCCTCTTCACAGTCTATGTAAAATAATTTCTTCTCAGGACACTTATGACCTTTAATGTATTTGCTATCACAATTGTAACAAAGCCCTTTTGTGATTTTTTCTTCCAATTGTTGCGGTATCAAACTTGTAGGTTGTGGAAGGCTAGGAGAAACAACACTTCCATCTTTATAGTTGTGAGGGGTAGACTTCCTTGTTGCCATAATTTTGTTTTCCACTTTTCTTGCCAACCTGTATGCCTTCTCTAATGAATTGTGTTTTTAATGTGAGGAATTCAATAGGAAAAATGCCATACTAGCCTCCATCAATATTATTCACACCAATGGTACATATATGGCTCATTAGTTGATCGAGTTGCTAATGCCTCTATCAAATAATTTATCTTCCTTTACGCACATAGTTGTATTTAGTATCCACATGACAGAGAAAATGTAGTTGATTGATTTAGTTGTTGTAGTGGTTTGATGCATACATGGTATATATTCCCCCACTCATGTTGGCTTGTAGCAGAGTTACTTTTCATATGGTCTTCCTATAAAACCAACAAATCAGAGGGGATAATTGCCTTCCTTTGGGGGAACAATGATGCATGTCATTATCATTTTTTTTATTTTTATTTTTGGTTTTTGTTTTTGTTTTGTTTTGTTTTTGTTTTTGTTTTTGTTTTTGTTTTTGTTTTTTGTCTTTTTTTTTTTTTTTTAGATCTCTCATTTCCTTTAGTAATAAGAAATATATTCCCTGCTAATGCAAGGGCATCCATAAAAACTCAATTGACCGAGAAGGTCATAACCTTTTACCAAAGAAGTTGGTTCCTCAATGTGTGGAATTTTTGAGATGGATTAGGACTAATATTGTTTTGACTACAATGTAATTCATTAAAAGTAGATTATTGTTTGAACTATTTGTAGTTGGTTTGTTTTAAGCCCAATTGGGTCATCTGATCTTGTTGCTTTGGATATGGATTCATGCCCGCATATGTATTTTTATTGTTTTGAAATTAATAAGAGAGAGAGAGAGAGAGTGAGTATGCAAGATTAAGAGAATTTGTGTGTATAAAGAAATATTGCAGAGTTGTATTTACCATGTGATTCTTGCGTGACTATATTCTTATTTTCCTGTTAATTGTGTTTTCTTATGGACAAGTGTGATTGGAGGGGTGTCACAAGGTGCTCTTTGTATGCTTTTTAATCTCTGCATAATCCTTTTGTTTAAGTCTGCAATGAAGTATTTCCTAGAATAGAGTGAATAAAAGGGGCGAGACTTAGTTTTTTAATAACATCATGGGAGTTCATCATTTAGCCAAACTTGAAATACAAAACTAGACTTTCATCACACATTTTCCATCTCAGAATATATTCCCAGATTTTTCCATGAGTGACTGGGTCTATTATCGTCGGGACAAACTTATTCTCAACAAGAGACAGAAGAAGCTCATCAAGTGTCATAGAAATTTTCTGTCCTGGAAGTCATCACTCATTGATGAAGGCAAAGGTCGAGCTAGAATTTTATCATCAGGACATAAATTAGATGAACGACACTTAACGAGAAATATTCCCATCTTGGAGGTTTTTCCCTGGAAATAAAAAGGGGTGACTCGATACAAAACCATCAGGGTGACTCAATACTAAATCGTTGAGTGTTGAGATTAGAGTCATGGTCATGGTCACATGAGCCTTTGTTGCAAGCACTGGTGCTAAAGCTTAATTAGCCCACACACACACATTATAGTATATAGTCATAAGCCTCACATCAATGGTATAAATATATATATCTATATCTATATATATATAATATAATATATATATATATATATATATATATATATATATATATATATATATATTATATAATATATATATATATATATATATATAGATGGAATTCCTCCTCCCATTCTCTTTTTGATATTTATTATATATATATATGGAACTCCTCCCACTCTCTTTTTGATATATATTATAAAAGTTTTTAACTTGGTGGTTTTAAAAATAATTCCATAAGTGAGGAGGATAAGCCCATAACATAGTCAACAAGAAGTTGAATGAATCAAGGAAGAAGTAATCTTCCTATGACAAAGAGTTGTATATTGTGGTTCAAGCTTTGAAGAAGTGGAGGCATAATTTGATGTCCAAGGATTTGTTTTTGTACATAGACAATCATGCTTTGCAATACATTATGTAGCAACCAAAATTAAGAAAAAAGCGTGTTAATTGGATAGAGTATTTGCAAAGTTTCAATTTTGTTTTAAAGAATATTAGTGGCCAAGCTAACATAATTGCAGATGCTTTGAGCAAGAGAAGTTTAATAATGCAAGAAATCCAAGTTCAGGTTATGGGGTTTAACTTCACAAGGGAGTTGTATGAGGTTGATGTAGACTTCATGGAAACCTATGAAGCTTGTAAAAATCCTGAAATTTGAGACGTAAGTTAGTGGCTTGATTATATGCTACAAGAGGGGCTACTATTTAAGAATAATCAACTTTGCATTCCAAAGTGCTCGATGAGGGAGAACATGATCAAGGAGAAGCACAATGGAGGTCTAGGTGGACACTTTGGACATGAAAAGACATATAAGCAGCTAAAGCATTTCTATTTTTGGCCAAAGATGAGGATTGGTGTACAAAAGTTCATTAACAATTGTCGAATTTGTCAGCATGCAAAAGGGAAGAGTCAAAACACAAGTTTGTATAAACCATTATCAATTCTAGATAGACTTTGGGATTTAGTGAGTATGTATTTTGTATTGGAGTTGCGAAAAACAAAAAAGGGTAATGCTTCAATCTTTGTAGTAGTAGACATATTTTCAAAGATGGTTTATTTCATTCCTTGTTTTAAAACCAGAGATGCCACCCATATTGCTAATGTGTTCTTCAAAGAAGTGGTAACACTATATGGAGTGCCCAAAAGTATTGTCTTAGATAGAGATACTTGATTCTTGGGCCATTTTTTGAGGACTTTGTCGAAAAATCTTGGAATAGAGCTGAGCTTCAGCTCAACCTATCACCCATAGACAAATGAAGAGGCTGAAGTAGTTAATAAGAGTTTGGGGAATATATTAAGAAGCTTGGTTGGAGACCATTCCTAATAGTGGGATTAGGTGTTTTCCCAGGCTGAATTTGCCTACAAAGATTCTCCATATTGAAGTACTAGCTAGAGTCCATTCGAAATTATGTATGGAATGCATTCAAGAGGAGTACACAAACTTAGGACTTTGGGAAGAGCTTAACAAAGAAGTGCAATAAGAGAGGATTGTGTTACAACCATGCAGGAGATCCATGAACAAGTAAAACAATAGTTACAAGAAAAAAGTCTCAAATACAAAACCAAAGCATACCTTAAAATAAGAGAACACAGTTAACAAGTGGGAGATTTAGTTTTGGCACATATAAGAAAATAAAGATTTCCTGAAAGAGAGTATAAGAAATTAAAATTGAAGAAAATTGGTCCTTGCAAGATCCTCAAGAAATTCTCAGCAAATGCATAGGAAATTGAGTTGCCACTAGGGATTGGCATCTTTCCCATTTTCAATGTTGTAGATATGTACAAGTATTAGCCAGTGAACCAGCACAAACATTAGGCAACAACGGAGAACAACAAATTCAGTGGCAAAGACAAATGCCAATAACAAAATCTTTGCAACCAAATAAGATTTTAGATTGACGAGTGATCAAGAAGACAAGGGGAAAGGAGTTTTATGAGTACTTGGTCAAGTGGGAAGACCATCCAACAACTTATGCTACTTGGATGACTACCACATTACTACACAAAAGTGGAAAATATATTGAAGACCTCATGGGAAGGAGCACATGAATTCTTTGTTCCTTAGGAGTATGATGCAGGGGCATCCATAAAAACTCAATTAATTGACAATGTCAAAACCTTTTACCATAGGATTTGGTTCCTAAATGTGTGGAATTTGTTAGATGGATTAGGACTAATATTGTTTTTATTTCCATGTAATTCATTAAAAATAGATGTTTGTTTGAACTATTTATAGTTGGTTTGTTTTAAGAAAACTTGGGTCGTCAGATCCTATTTCTTTGAATATGGATTGATGCTTGCATATGTATTTTTATTGTTTTCAAATTAATAAGAGAGAGAGAGAGAGAGTACGCGAGAGTAAGAGGATTTGTATGTATAAAGAAACATTGCAGAGCTACATTTACCTTATGATTCTTGCGTGAAGATATTCATATTTGCATGTTAGTTATGTTTTATTATGGTTAGGTGGGATTGGATGGTGTCACAAGGTGCTTTGTGTATGCATGTTATTCTCTACATAATGCCTTTGTTTTAGGTTGCAATGGTGTCTTTCTAAAAAAAGTGAATAGAAGGGGTGAGACTTAGTTTTTTCTATAAAGTCGTGGGAGTCCATCCCAAAATAGATTCCTTGGAGATTTCCATTAGTGACTGAGCTTATTATCATTAGCATATACTTATTCCCAACAAGATATGGAAGGTAGGTCATCAAGTGTCATGGAAATTTTCCATCCTGAAAGTCATCGCTTGTTGAGGAAGTCAAAGGCTAGAACATAAATTGGAAGAGTGGAACTTAATGAAAAATATTCCCATCCTAAAGGTTTTGTCGATAAATAAAATGGGGTGACTCAATACATAACCGTCAAGGTGACTCTGTAGTAAATCATTGGGGGTTGGGATTACGTTCATGATCACCGTCACATAAACCTCCGTTGCAAGCTCTAGTGCTAAGGATTTTTTCATAAAATGAAAATTTTGGGGGCTTAAGTTATGGTCATGTTGAAGGCCCCGAAAATCAGGTCTACAACAAGGGGGATACCCGCCCAGTCCGGACCTTGTTTGGCAGCTCCTTATTCGTTTGGTATAGCGGGTCCGACTGGGGATATGGGACCAGTTTCCCAGTTCAGTGTGTGTGTGTGAGAAAGATGGGTATTTCTGTTCTAAATGGAATACTTCTATCCTAATTCTAATCTAATGCTATGCTATTGTATTCTAATAAACAGAAAAACATCGAAATTTATGCTAACCCGGGGTGTGATCTTTCTTCTATGCGATCTAAAAGATTTCAAACAATAACTGGTAATAAAGATCATTCAGCTATCATAAGAAAAGAATTTGATAAAGATGAACTACTTCGTATAAGAAGTTAGACGAAACAGTTGTGAAAACTTATCGCATAAATGAGCTATTCATACACTAAACATAAACAAATAGTTATCACCATACCAAAGTGCCAAATGATAACTCAGACATCCATGTTGTAATATATAAACAACTGAAAATTGAATATCACTTTAACGCATAAGCAGAAATGGTTAAGAGATAAAAGTACCATTTATAACTAGTCCT
>APFE030265127.1:3153-28794 GCA_000404065.3 Pinus taeda | reverse complement strand
TCTTCTTCATGAGTCATGCTAGAGCTTTCAGGTTCCTTACTAGGTGTTTGCATTTTCTTTCCTTGAGGCATCAGTTACTGATAATAATGCTCTATTATGCCCTTTGAATTCCTTCAAAATAAACTTCAAACCAGTCTTAAGCAAAAATTTAAGAGAATCTACACACCGTTTTTCACTTTGTAGGAGCTCGATATTGCCTTTGATGTATCTCTGTACATTACAATCATCGAGTGTTGAAATTGTGATCTGCAGTAGCCCTCTGTGTTCTCTTTCCGATGCCACCTGTCTGATCCAAATTGGATTCTCCAAGGAAGAGTTATGTGAAATCTCCAATAGAGACCTGATTATAGACCAGTTCAGTAGAGCAAACTTGTACGACATTCCACGAGTCACTGTTTCGACCTTTGGCTCTAAACAATATAAACAAGAATCTATAGTCTGTCCTCTTTCTATACCTTCTTACGCAATTTCAATCCAATGCTCAAAGAGAAAGTTATGACGATTTTCCCTAGGTCACCTGCTTGGAATGTAATTCAAGAGTCTGCAAAAAGACCAACTTCCTCAGATCATATCTCTGATAGCGTGAAAAGCTCTGAAATGTGGACCACAGCTTCAGTGCGATGTCTTCTCAAATGGTTTTTCTTAGCTTTTGGAACATCGCAGAAAAAAAGTTATAGCGAAAATGCCATGATGACCTGTTTGGAGTAGCAAAACCCTAGAATCCAAAGCTCTGATACCAAACATTATGAAACCAGCTCAATAAAAAGATAGAAAAGATAGATCAGCACCTTAAAATTCAGCCTCTTCGAGGGGGCAACCTCCTTTACATTACATAAATGAACAATTCTTGGATGATCAAATGACAAAACCTCCTTTCTATATATAGGAGTCTAAGGAGTCACAATATAACCCAGCCGACCTAACAATAATAATATAAAACCACAAAAATAACAATAGGGGGATTCTATGGGGCACAGTAATAACAATATGGGGACAATAGGGGCACAACAATATTAATAAGGGATGCAACTACAATAGTAATGGGGTAATCACTAGTATTATAGGGACCCAACATCCAAAATACTAAAGGATAAAGTGGAATCCTGGAGAATGCGAAGCAGGGCAATCTGGTTGCTAGAGGGAGATGATAACAAGAAATTTTATCACAAATTTGCAAATGGTTGAAAAGCAATCAAATCCATATGGCAGCTCATGAATGAGCAAGGGAATATAGTAAACACCTTTCCACACTTAGCATCATTGTCCACATCTCATTTTAAGTAGATATACAGAGCTCCTCCAAATGCCACCCTTGCTGAAATCATTCAAGTGGCACAACTATTTCCTCAATCTGTGGATCAGGAGACTGCCATGGAACTAAACAAGGAAGTCACTCTAGGGGAACTTGAAGCCACACTAAAATGGTTTAAGAAAGATAAGAGCCCAGGGACAGATGGATGGTCGGTGTAGTTCTATTTGGCTTTCTTTGAGACATTTGGAGTAGAACTCAATGCCGTTGAGGATTGTAGGATCAATGGCAATATGTATGAAGCTTTCAATACCACTTTCATTGCCCTCATTCCCAGATTCGATAACCCGACCTCTTATGATGATTTCTGGCCCATATCCCTGTGCAATTGTATCTATAAAATCATTGCCAAAATCAATCCTATCCACCCATATCTCTCCAGATAAATTTGATTTCTTGGAAGACCGACATATCCATGAGGTGGTTGGAACTTCACAAGAGGCGCTGCACTCTCTAAAATCCAAGAAAATGAAAGGTATGGTCTTAATGGTAGATATTTCAAAATCATTTGATAGAGTAAGTTGGTTGTATATAAGAATGCTCCTAACTCACCTTGGTTTTCCCATATGATTTTATTAAATGGATCATGTGTTGTATTACTAATATATCCTTTAGTGCTCCGGTAAATGAAATGGCATCTCCTTTCTTTCACTCAGAAATAGGTCTCAGATAGGGATGCCCACTATCTCCATTGCTTTTCCTTCTCAGCATGGAAGGGCTTAGCAGACTCGTCAAAGAAGAACATAATAGGGGAAGGCTCCAAGGAATCAAAATAACTGATAGATGCATTTTGACTCACTTATTACTTGTGGATAATGTGTTCATATTCCTCAATGGAGCCATAAGGGACCTGACTATAATGAGGAATAAATTCTCTTTGTTTCAAACTACCACTGGCATGGTAGTCAAGTGCAACAAGTCCATGATGACAGCTCCCATATTCTCTCCCCATGAGATTCAATTTTCTCTCAAAATATTCTACTTTACCCTGCTGCAAATGGAGGATGGATTTAGACATCTGGGATACAAGTGAAATCCCCTAGGATATAAAATAGTAGACTGGTCATGGCTTATATCCAAATTGGAAAAAAGGCTCAACACATGGTATCACAGTACCTACCCAGGGCAGGTCGATTAGTTCTCATAAAAGTAGTACTAGAGGCCAATCCAGTATATCGGATGTCCTTAGCATGGATAGCTAGGGGAATCGTCTCTAGAATAAAAAACCTATGTTGCAGGTTTCTTTGGAAGGGTAAAAAGTTAGGGAGATTCTTTGCCTAGGTCAAATGGGAAGTGCTTACCCTACCAAAGAAATGGGGAGGATGGGGCATTAAGAAGTTGGAGGACTTCTTCCCAATGCTGGTAGCAAAACTTGGTTGGCAAATAATCACCACGAACAGCTTGTGGAGTAAGGTGGCCATCTCAAAATATATTGCACCTCTCAATCTGATGGGCTATCTAAGAGAACCACAATGAGGCAACACATGGATATCAGTCAAATGGAAGTCAGTGCTAAAATAATTGGCCATCATCAAAGCATGCCTTACTTGGAGAATACAATCTGGCACATATGTGTATAGGAGAAGATCCCCGGATTGGTTGCGGGAACATCCACAGGCTATCTATGGAGATTAAAAACCATCTCAGCTCTGTAGGCATCATCCACATCTGTCATAATGTGGACCATGATCATACCACTTTGTTTCAACAAGCTTGGAAATGCCCCCACATCCTGCACATTCCACAACAGTGGGAGCAAAAATGGGTTGAATACATTGCGGCCTTAACTGAATCTCACATTAGAATCGCTGAAGGGCAGGACGAGATAATCTAGGCACTTGCAAAATCAAGGAAATACTCCCCCAAGGAGGGCTATCTTATTTCAGCTGAGACTCATTGACCACAATCTATCGAGCTCTGGTTGAAACACTTGTGGAATCTCAAAGCACCTCTCGGGACCCAACTTCTCATGTGGACAATTCTAAAAAATAGGATCCCCACTGGTGATAACCTCCTTAAACGTGCTCAGCACAGATTAATTTGGTGTTGCTTGTGCAAGAATAGCAACGAAAATGTAGACCACCTTTTCCTTGATTGCTAGGCTACAAATGATCTCTAGAGATTGATCTTATTTACCTTTTCCTCCCATATCAGATTGCAGGGATTGACAATTAAGGAGGCTTGGTCTTCATGGCGGACCAATGCAAACCCGACAAAGGCTAGGAACCTACCACTCCTTATTTTCTGGGCAATTTGGATAGCTCGCAATATACTCATCTTTCAGAATATTGCTCCCCACTGGCCCTCCATCTCAACTCGTATCCTGACTGACTACAACATCATCCCTCATGATGAGGAAACCCCATGACCCAGAACCATTGTCCCCAAATCCATAAATCACATACATCCATGGGAATTTTTGATGGATCAACATAGGAAGTTGGATTTGGAGGAGCTACCATTTTTCACTTATCTAAATCCCACCACTATCATATTCAAATGGGACTGGCGAGAGGCACAAACAATTTCATTGAGCTAATCACAGCAAAATAGCTCATACAATTTTCATTGGAGAAACACTGTAGAAATATACAATTGTTTGGTGACTAAAAGATTGTTTATAACTAGATAAACAAAACATCAAACTACTTTGCATATTCTTTGAGACATATGTTGGATGAGGTGCACTGACTTACTACACATTTTGACTCATTTGTATGCCATCATATTTATAGGGAACGAGACACAGTTTCCAATCTACTATCCAAAGAAGTTGTGGTCAGGCCTTTCGGCACTTGGACGATTCGGAAAGAAAGGGATGACACATGTTACTAGTTTTACCATCCACTGTTTAAGGACATCACTGACTAGATGGCTCAGCTGGAGCTTGGTTTTGTATTTTTTGCTACCATTCATAAATATTCATACATGCTTTTAAATTATCAGATGTATTTATAACAGACATGCACTCTCTATGTAGAGTTATTTTGTTTATTTATGTTGATCTTCATCAGAGAACAACGCCTCCCTGCATGGATACAAGGCACTATTTTTTGTTAAATTGGATACTTCCTATATATGACAAGCACTCAGCCTCACATACAGCACATGAATTTTGCACATACAACATGTAATTCTTTTTCACATAATGAAAATCATGATTTTTCCAAGGGGAAAAAAACTTACAAACCAACATTAGATTAAGCTCCTAATCCCATAAACAAAATAGTTAAACAAGAAGAGGCATTATATATACAATCCAAATGCATGATACATCCAATGACAATATCAACTCCATGTGTCTATGGTGTGTGTGTTGTGGTGTATGTTCATAACATAAGGACCTTAGTTATTTAATGAGATAATTTAGACAAAGAGTGGGTAAGAAAATATTTATGTAGTTATTTATTTCTCCTTGGCATGTATACTAACTAAATACCAATTGAAACATAAATTCAAATGAAAAAGAAACTCAATGGGGGGGGGGGGGTTAAGAAAATAAGTTCTTTGTTTACCAATGGAAATACAAGAGAATAAAAAAAAATATATCACTCAAGGGGATCTTAGAAACATGGTCTCTAATATCTCTCTACGGGAGAGTTATTTTCTTCCTCCAATGGGTTATCTTTGATTTTATAGCAATCCAAAAAAATCTACCATTAAAAAAAAAAATTACGCGGGAAATTGGGCATCATGAGGCTAAGGTAACTCAAATATGGTTAATGTGTTAAAATTCCTAGTGGTATTTTGACAAATTTATTCCTCAATAATTTACGATATTGAAAAAAGGTTTATCCCACATGTATCATGGTATTTCATTTCCTATCTCTCTAATACATAATATAGGTGAAGGAGATTATATCATGTGTGTAATTGCAATGTTTGGGATATATCCTTTTATGTTTAGGAGTTTACATAGAGACAAAGAAGCTACTTATGTGGATGTTTCCCCACTCTGAGGTTTTACCACATGTATTTGACATAAGATATTAGATCATGTAGATATATTATATGTTTATGCATATTTATAAAATCTAACATAGTATCAAAGAAAATTACTGAGCTCTAATTTTAGGGAAATTTTGTTCACAATTTTGACTTTATTGTCGGCACTGAACTAGGGAAAGAAAACAAGATCAACTATTCACTTGCTAAATTTGACTTCCATTTGACCAAAAATTAATTAATCTTCCTAGCCTAGCATAGTCACCTTTTTTTCAATCCTAAAATTTTTTGCACATATTTAGGTTTGGTAATTTGCAATAAATTTTTTTACGAGGTCTATGTTTTATTTTGAACCTCATAACTTTTGAACTTGGAGACCATTTTGGGTGTTTTTTGTGTCTTGGGTTCATTTTATATCAGTCTAATTTATTAGCCATTTACGACTCATATGTTATGGATAACATTTCTTCCTCAACAATTTCAAAATTTTATCTACAATCTCACTCATTTTTTCTCAGATCTAAGATTGGTTTTCTCTTGGGGGTATATTTTCTTTTCTTGAACCATGTATGGACTATATGGACTCTAATTTGTAGTGTAAAACCCTATTTTTTATTTTTTGGACTCATTTTTCTGTCGTACAACTTGTTTCCTTGTTATTGGGTTAACTGATCTACTTTATGGATGCAATTTCTCAATGTATAGATCATTTTTGCTATGTGAAAATTATATTTGTAATTATACAATAGTGGGTTCTCTTAGATCAACTGTGTATAGTGAGTTTATCCTTTTGTGGCATTAGCACCCAAATAAAAATTTCTCTCTATTTACTAGCATGTAATGAGACAAATTGTAGATATTGAATAACATTGTATTAATATGGAAGCTTCTCTTTGACTATATGACCACTTCCATTCAAATATATGGCCTACCTCCTCTAATTGGTCTTTTCCAAAATGTACAGACTCAGCTGTGGAAATATTTTGTTTCTAGGAATTTTCATTTGGGGATATTTTACCATTGTTTGGCCATTTTTTATGATCTTTCCAATTCTTTGTATATGGGGTTTGCGTTTGAAGTGATCTCTTCAATTATTTGTAGATAGGGAGGTGGTATTTTGCTATGATATCTCATATTATTTGAAAATATAGCTTGTTAAGGATTCTTTGTTGCTAAACACTTAAATTACTTCATATAAGTTTATTGGGATTTGATATATGACTTGCATATTTTTTTCCCTAGAGCCATCAGGCTTTACTTTCTCACCTTCTTATTGCAAATCTGATAGCTCATTAAATGCATCCTCCATTGGATTGCAACCTTGTTTTGCAGATCCATGCATAATGCTTCATCCTTGATAATTTGTTTGGTTACCAACACTATGTGGGGTATTTCACGTACATATTATGGACTAGATACAAATTGTTGAACATGAGCACATTTAATAATGAGTGTTTTTAGTCCCAGATGTGGGTGACAATGAAGGATCGTGAGGTGGCTGCCAACTGGGTTGGCGTGTGGTGAGACCACATGGCCTCCCGCAAGGAGGCAAAGTCGTCCAAAAATGGCATTAACCATCGCCATAAATTCACCTCAAGTGAGCGCTGCCACCATTCTGTTAACTCCCATCAACCTCAGCTCAAGGTAACCATGAACTCTTGGGAAAATACCACCTCTGTTCCTGCCAATCCTCCCTTGCAACCTCGACCCCTGCAATGCCTTTTCCCTCATGCAGTGATGGCACCTAGTTCCCGCACAACCACTAGGAGATGATGTAATATTTATTGCTTT
Source organism: Pinus taeda (assembly GCA_000404065.3). Lineage (NCBI taxonomy): Eukaryota > Viridiplantae > Streptophyta > Pinopsida > Pinales > Pinaceae > Pinus > Pinus taeda. The sequence continues at coordinate 21,749 of APFE030265127.1, read as the reverse complement.
ATTGATTTTGGCTCGGGCATCCACTTAACCCATAGCCTGAATTTTCAATTTATCATCCCTTCGGCCCTAGTTTCTCATCCCTCTATTGATTTTCCTGCTAGCTCCATTACGATGTTGCATCGCATTGTGCCAAATTCTGAACAAAACTCGCCTCCAATTGTAGACAGCATGGTACGACACAAGATGCGCAGCTGTAAAGGTGGGAACTGAGGGAGCCTGAGTTGCTCCCAAAGCTCCTCTGCTTTGGAGACCACTTCCTCTCTGGCTGAGCAGAACACTGCTCATTACCCAAATATGCATAGTGGAAGAGGTTGCTTCCACTCAGTGGCCTCTGCTACACCTCCCAACAGCCTCCCCACCACTTCTGGCCCGTCTCCCACTCCTTAGTTGCATTCCCAGAATGCCCAATTTACCTTCCGCTCTACCCTAAACAAGGCCCTCATCACTGCCACCATCACCATTAGATTTCACGAGGAAAAGAAAAATTCTAAGGCACAAGACTCCGAGGTTGGAGAATGACTCACGAAAAATGAGGAACAAGGAGCAATGGGAGGTGACCGTACTAAAGCAATGGGGCTCTCAAACATTGTTGGTGGCGGATGCACCATAGCGGGGAGAAACCAAACAAAAGCCAAGCTGGAACTGGCTTAGATGAGTCTTAATGGCATAGAGGACCGGAGCCAGGAGTAGTAGACCCAAACACGTAGGGAAGGAAGTGAAAGATGCTCCGCAAATGAACTGGGTAATAGGCGAATACTGCTGCCTCATTGAGGATGAACAACCGGAGTTTTAGGCTAGCGACATGGAGACTTCGCTGCTGGCAAGTGGTGACATGGATGAGTACAAATGCTTCATTGTGGAGGAGCACCCTCCATCACTGCCACATCCCTAGCCGCCACCTCGATGTCGTGTGTTCACCGCCTGGTCTGCCACCTTGCTACCACTCAATGTGCCACGTGCCTACCTAGTAGATTGCCACGTATCTCAGGTTCTTTGGGACTCTATTTTTTAGTTCTATTTTCAATGGGGTTTTTTGGGGAAAAATTAAAATTTTAGGATGTTCAATTGGGTTTACTTTTTCTAGTCTCCTCAAATACAATGACACAAAACTGGGTAATTTGCTGGTTTCCCCTGCATGGGCAGCAAGATAATTTTTTGAAACACTTAGGTTAAGAACTGGTTTCCCTTCTGGGCCATTCAAATCTAGTTTTTTTGCTGGTTGATGCCTTTCCTCTAGCATAGATAAGTACAGGCTTCAGCCTTAGTGTATGATACTCCTTTTACCTTAGTAGAATTAGCATAACTTATAAAAAAGAAATAATGAGTGTTTTTAGAACCAACATTGATACTTCTCTCATATTTATTCAACTATGTATGATGGTGACAATGTTCGGGCTTATTCACTTGGTGATTTTGTTTATATTGCTTTAGAAGTGTTGTTTTGTGACTACCAACATTCATACTTCTTCAAGAGTGTTTCTTCCTACTAGTGATGATGTTCAAAATTCTTCAAGAGTGTTGTTGTACCATGGTTGGTTATCCTTTGCATTCATAACAACTTGAGGGGAATTTTTTTTTATTTCTTTTCCTCCAATCTAAGTTTACATAGGGATGTTGGAACCAAAGGCTCCTCGAGTAGCTGAATAATTAATGTGGCTATAACTACTTTAGAATTATGCCACTAAGCTAAGATGTGGAAATTAATGTTTTTTCTTACATTTAATTAAATCACTCCAAGACCAAACACATTGATCTTGATACTCTTTTGAGATCTAGTAAATAATGGTTCTTTTTTTCTCCAAGACCAAAAACAATAATATTGATACTCATTTGAGATCTAGTAGTTGATGGTGTTTTTTGTCTCTAATACCAAGCACATTGATATTCAAATTTATTCAAGATATGGTAGATGATGGTGTTTTTTTCTCAAAGACCAAATATATTGATCTTGATACCATTCAATACCTAATAGTTGCTTGTACTTTTTTGTCTTTAATGCCAAACACATTGATATTGATACTCATTCAATATATGGTAGTTGATAATGTGTTTTTGTCTTGGGTATTTTCCTATTGAATATAAAGTTGTAGATATCTTCACCAAATCCATCAGAATGATGAACTTTCTCTGACTTCATAATTTCTTAAGTATGAAAAAAGTTTTCATTAAGGGGAATGTTAGAATGTGAACATTTTCAAGGATCTTGTTAGAAAATTATATATTACGGAGCAATGGAACACATAAAATATTGCAGAAATATAAACATAGAAAATGCATAAAACAATAGAGACATAGATATATGTGGTTCACCCAGTTTGGGCTACGTCCATGGAGAAACAACCAGTCCTTCTTTTTATATTATCCACCAAACTAAAGAGATACAACCTACAACAGATCCGTTGTAACTCCCTCTTCATTCTCAATCTCCTCTCTCTTCTTCACTCAAAATACAGATATACATAGATGCAATATAGTTCCCTCATATATAGTGAGGGGTTGCCTTCTAGGGTAAAAAAACCCTAAACTAAACATAACTTCCACCGTCAGATCATCCACCTAATGAACGACCTAGATTAACTAGAAATTACTAGACTTTTACAAGGCAATTTTACATCTATTTTTAGCTTCAGGGGAACTACCCCCGGACCCCCCAGCCGAGGGGGATCAGCCCCCCTGAATGCCCGCCAGGGGGGAACAAGCACCTCCCCGCACCTGCCTGCATGGAGGGGTGTACGTTCTTCTTGGAGTATACATCTGGCTGAGACCTTTGAAGACAGAAGAAAAGCAGGCTCCACACTCAATAGGTCTTTCACGCACACTAAATGGCTACTAGATCCAAAAGAAAATATAGGTAGATCAACCCTGGTGGATCTACCTATTGGCCAAACTATCAAAGCCTAACCCTAAGGGTGTCAATGATATTTGACCTCGTGACTTCCTGATAGCCGAGGCACTTAGAAACATGAACTCAACCAACTGAGCTATCCCTTGAGATTTTATAATTTGAACTTATTAATGATTTCCTACTGGTGTTTTCACCAATTTATTCTTCAAAAACTCACCATATTGAATTTTTTTTTTTATCCCGCATATATCATGGCATTGTTTTCCTTTCACTCTCTAATATCTAATAAAGGTGAAGGAGGTTCTATTAAGTTTGTGAGCTAATAAAACATGCACTAATGGAGTGTGATGTCTATATATGTAATGTGGTCCAATTCTTATCTATAGGTATAGCCTTATATGATTAGAGGTTTATCTATAGAATAAGGAGCTACTTAAATGAATATTTCTCCAAACTAGGGTTTTACCATGTAAATTCCTTTGTCCCTCTTTTTTCTTTCTTGTTTGATTTCCTACATTTTATTATGCTTTCTTAGGATATTATACCAAGTATATATTTTTTTATATATTTATGCATATTTATCAAATCTATCGTGGTATTAATGTTTATTTACAAAATAAAGAAGAAATGTGGTTCTAGTTGGTTCACAAAGATAAGATATCAAAATCAAGGCTTACTTACAATTCTACATATCACTCCAAGACAAAACATATTTATCTTGATACTCATTCAAGATCTAGCTAATGGTGTTTTATGTATTGAGTATTGTCTTTTTGAATAGAAAGCTATGATATATTCACCAAATCCAGCATAGTGAAAAAGTTTCTCTAACTTTTTAACTTGTTGGGGATAAGTGAAGTGGATGAAAGTGACATGATAATATATGCCCGATGATGTATTATGGTTAGGAGCATGTTTTATAGCTAAAACGGATAATTTATTTATGGAAAAGAGGTTGAGGGAGATATTAGAAATGAGCATAACCATTACTAGAAGAGAGCAGGCCACCTACATGAAAACCTTGGAGCTTGTAAGGTGGACTTATAACCAACTTTTTTGTATTGATTTGAGCAATAAATATCCTAAAAGTGTCAATGATTGAGACAAAAAAATCCATGAAATTATATTTTTTCAATAAGAATATTTTCATTGAATATTAAACAACATAGGCTAACCTTTGAATATTCAACTCTTATCGATGAATGTAACTATTGAATAATAAATTCCAAAACCAACAGAAAGAGGCATTGGTCATTTGACACTTCCATCAGATATAATTCTTATCCATCAAATATCCAATGCATCATCGTCGGCTTGTGTGCCCCATACCAATGGAACAACATGTTTGATATTCAAAACTCCCATTGAACTAATTCAACTTGACATCAATTATCTGATGTTGATACGTCAAATGGGTCACTTAGGACTGATGGAAGGGAGTGTTGGAGAGAAAAGACTCCATTTGTACAATCTAGGTAGATAATCAATTATACGATGTCTAAACGTCATTTTTTCCCATCATACCAAACTAACTAATTATCCAATATCTGATGGCCAACTATCACAATTTTTCATGTATGGATCAATGGAACACAATGTGGGACATTCTAGATATTTTACGCTTTATGCATCATATATCTGACGAGTTAGAACATTGAAAAACTAACTTCAAAACGTCCATTTGTTATGACAATTTCAGACAATCTTTTGTGTCAAATAATTGACATATCTACCATCAAATATCTGATGTTAACTAAAATATTGACTATTCAACATAATTCTAGTGACAAGTTGATGAGAACTAATTTGTCGAATAGCTAATGGTAATAAGTCGCATAATCCACAATAGTTGTTGGATTTTGGCCCCATTTGTACTAGTGTTCTTACCACTGACACAACCTTGACATACTCCATCATGCTGGGCTTGAACATCAGGAATACTAGAGAAAAAATTCTTCAATTTTAAAAGAGAATCATAATGTAGATGAGAAAATCTCTAGTGCCATTAGTATCATGGACCAATGCTAGAATAGGTCTACCAGTGACTCTGTAAGGTCCTTCAAATATTGATCGCAGTGTAAATTCATCTCTCATAGAGGATCCAACAAAAGAAGTAAGAACCTTTTAGTTGATATATGATACCATCATCCCTTTGTCTTCTACAACAGATATTGATACCAAATTCTTCTTCAATCTTGGCACATACATCACATCATGGAGCAACATAGATTCCCTCAAATCCAAATGAAATTTGACATAACCAAATCCTTTAACAAGATGAGTGGAGTTGTCTCCAAGAATAATTTTCAAATATGACTCCCTCTCTACCAAGCTAGATAGAACTTCCTTATACTGAGATAAATGATGAGTGGCCCCACTATCAACCAACACACTATCCCACAAATCTATAGGGGAGGAACTAGTAAGAGCATAAATAAGAATATATTTAGATTTATTTCCAACATTACTTTCATATCTAGAGTATATTGAATTATTTTAAGGATGATGATATTATTATTGATTTATTGGAGCATATCTTATTCTTCTTTCATCTCTTCCATTGTGATCATTCCTTCGGTCATCTCTTATTCTTCAATCATCAAACCTATTCTTGTTGTTTCTAGTGTTGAATCGAGGACCTTTGTTCTTCTCGAGACAATCTTGAGCATACTGGCATTTCTTGTGATAATTGTAACATTCAATGTGTGATCATTCTCTATCAATCCTTCTCTTTGAGCTTCGAGGAGGAGGCTTCCTTGAATTTGATGGGCCTCCTTTTCCTTTCTTCTTTTTGGTTTGAGAGATGAATGCAACAAACTCTCCTTCTTCATGTTTTTGAATCCTACCTCCTGATATCATCCTTGATTCTTCTTGAGTGAGATTTCCAACAATGGCATCAAATGATGGGAAGTTATTGTTGTCTCTTATGGCAGTAATGAAGGTTTACGAAATGGAAAGGAGACCTATAAGAGTTATAATCGCTTATTCCTTGTCAACCAAAAATTATCCAACTCTTTTCAATTGATCTCTAATATGAGATATCCTCATAATGTATGATTATACATACTCTCCTTTATTCATATTCATATCTTTGAGTTGACCTTTGAAGGAGAGGATTTCACTCAAATTGTTGACTTCAAACATTCCATATATCTTATCATACATGTCCTTAGAGTTCCTTAAGTTTCCAACATATGCAAGAAAATTATATTTTAAACCATCAGCTATAGTTTTCTTTGATTTTAACTCAACTTCCTTGTGCTTTTTCTTGGCATCAGTGGAAGCATTCTTCAAAGGCTCAGGTACTTTTCCTTGAATCAATTCCAAAACATCATTATTATCTGCTATGATCTCCAACCTGATTTTTTACATAGAAAAGTTAGATGAGTCACCTAACTTCTCATGTTCCTTGAAGAAAGAGGAAGACATCTTGAATTTATTAGATAGGCTTAAAAATTCTAAAGATGATTGCTTTAAATCTTCTCTCCTTTAAGATTTTCCTTCATCTTAGCTCTGATGCCATGTTAAATTCTAGATTTTTCTATGTTGTTTCAATTACTTTAGCCAAATTCAATTCTTCAATTAGCTATCTTTCAATAGAAATTAATATCTTTCATCAATCAATAGTATGGAAAGATAGAGAAATAAATTGAATGAAAAAGGAGGCAATAAACACATCAACAAGACACACTAAATTTGGTCAATGACTAAGGGAAATCCCTTTGAATTTTTTCTTCTTATTAGATTGTCTTAAAAATTACAAGAGGGAGTACAATGAGTCCAATACAAAATCATCCAACAAAATTAACCTACTGACATTCAAAAATATGTTCCCAACATCAATCCAGATCAAAGATAACTTTTCTTGCCATCAATCAATTACAGTTAACTACTACCAAATTCCAATTTGTAACCCTAAAGCCCAATTGAATTGAGGAAGAAGGATGCATGTGGTTGAGACCTTCCGACCACACAAATGAGCCTACTATTCTGTGGTTGTAGTTGAAGTTTTTTTGTGTGTAGCCTATTGTTAGAAACCCAAACCATAAAACACATGTGATCTTCAAACTCTATAATCTCGGATCTGTACGAACCACTTTCTTTGACCCATCCTTAGACCTATGTGAAAAATTAAATTAAGAAGTGAAGAATAATATGCTTGGTGATATTCAAATGAGCTTGAGGTCACTTGTATTTATAAGCTTCCATTGGTGTCTAATTTTCTATTAGGGCCGACTTGATCAACTATAACATTGTGGGTTTCAATTCAAAAATACACTTTCCATTGTCCAAATTGAGCAAAATTGGTCCTCTAGAAAATAGGAATCTAGTCCCGTGGTTGGAATTTGTCACTATTCTGCCAAATTAACATAAAAAACCATAGGTTTTGTTCATTTACTACACTACTATCATCTTCTCCCAAAAGAGACAAAATTATAACTAAGACATGTTGTGAGGCTTCAAAAAATAAGGTTGTTGGATAATTCACTATAGGAGGAGGAATTTCATAATTTGGTGGTAGAATGATTCTAAACAAATGTTCCTTATTCTCTTTAGAAAGAAGTTTATAAGTGACATGTAAGGATTGATCTGAAATTCCTATGGGATTCTCAACTTTAGGAAAATTAAAAGCTTTGTGTATTAGCTTTAAAGTGATCTAACAATATTCTCCCCTAAAGAAAACATAACAAAATTCCTTTGTAAGATAAATGAAGACACTAACCAACTAGAAACTTTAGGGAAATTATAGGTATGTGGGACAATTACATGATAAAGGTCGAATTGAAAAAATAAAAAAAATAAGTCACTGGAATGGTCAAGAATGTCCTGTTGAATCTCCAAAAGGTCCAAGGAGTAAAGGGAATCATATACTTTGGCTTATTGTCCATAAGGGGTTTATGAACAGGTGTCATAGAGACTGTACGTTTTTTAGTTGATTTTGCAGTTCTCTCCATGTTTACAATTAAAAAGAAAATACAAGGAAGGACTGTTGAATTATGAGTTATATGGTACCTAGAGATAATGAATAGTCGAATGTTTATGAGTAATTAACAATGTACACTTTGGATGATGGTCACTATGACTCTAAAACTCAAGGAAAAAGAAAATAATAGGTGAGATGAACTTTTATTGAAAAAACTCAATCATGTTTAAGGAATCACTTGCTTGTATAGCTCACCTGACAGGTACATGAGTTGTCACCAACTTTTGATACTCGGTTTTCATAAAATACTTTAACCACTTCCAAGCAGTCCCAATAATGTTTTGTGAAAAACATGGAGGACATGTTGGAATGAATCGTGGCTAGTGATTTGGATATGGGTTGTTTGGCCATCTTGTTTTCTGATGGGCCCTCATCGCATAACATTCGATTGCTTTAACCTGTTGGAAAGACTTTGGTTCCTTGGGATGATTCCAATGAGCGATGATATGACCCAAAAGTTATATGTGCTTTAATTTCCAATTTGTTAAAGTTTTAGAGCCACTTTTAAGTATTTTAAGGTTGCACTTTTAAGGCTAAAAGGTTAGGCTTGTATACAATATATAAATAAAACATTTGAAAAAGTGACTATTATATAACAAAATCCCTACTCCCTACATTCAAAGTTATATATATATATATATATATCGTAGGAAAGGTAAAAGGTAATAGGTAATATTTGACTACAACACCTCAAATTAAATAACAAAGGTCCTTGAGTTATTTACCCTTCCATCTCTTCATTATTCTTCATTCGGGATTCCATATCAGTAATAACATATACCATGGACTCATGCATTCCTTCCAATTAACTCGCTCAGTGTCTCATATCCTTCCTTATCTCATGCATTTTGTTAGATTAACACCCTCTAGGAGGAGGATACACTGCAAGGAAAATACCTTCTAGTGGAGGTTATGATTAAGGTATTTAGTGTTCTAAAATTGGAAGAAATTGTCAAAAAAACATCTGCTAAAACATTTGTTTGTGGTAGAAGATGTTTTAACAGAGATTATAATGGAAATTCATCACAATTGAAAATTTCTAGGTGGTTGGAGGTTTTAGCAGATGTTATTTTACGGGTTCACCTCATGGAATAATAGCACCAACGCACTAAATACTTAAAACATTGGGGTTGCATATATAACTAAAAGCATTGCGATATTGAATGCAAAGAACAATGGTGCCCAAAATGTATGCTTCCTCATTGCATATATATTAACAAAACACCTCGGGGTGTTCTTTTTAGGAAGGACACTGGGTAGACAAAAAAATATTGCAAACTTAGTGCTTTTATTTCAACTTGTAGATCCAATTCATATGATATGTGTTATCACAAAACCAAACCCTGATAGGATACTGACCAGGAAGACCTTTTGTAATTATTTCAAACCAACTTTTGGCTGAGGCTTAGCCTCCTCAACCTAAGAGGGCTCTCTCACTAGGTTAAAGATTTTGATAAAGATTAGATGGATAACTCTATGAAACAAGTGAAAAAATATGAATGGCTGAATACGATCAGTAAAAATCCATTGGGCTTATGGAGTCAAGAAATGCTTCAGTATGACAATAATATTAACTTTGCATGGAAGTCAGGGCATCTAGAGTTCAACATATTAGTAACACATCAAAAGTATGTATGAAGACACATTTTACAAATACATGAAGGAAGTTAGAGCATAGCCAATGAGTTCTAAGTAATCATGCATGCATACTACTACAAGCAATGAAATGAAGACAACCATAGCACAATTTAAACATTGAACTCTTTCTGAATCCTGAGGAGTAAAGCCAAATCATTGTATTACACTAAAACATAGTCTAACACAAAAGCATAGTATGAGTGTTGTTTGAAAAATGTCAAATCCTTAATGCATTACATCTTCTCTCATATATAGAGTTCATTACATGACTTATATTCCTTCCTCTAGCATGAGGGGAATTTGAATTCTTCCTAATCTAACACCTATGGCACTTAAAACCATCTATCTAATATAATTGACTGTTAACTAGCAGTTCTAGAGACCTAAAACAATTAGGAGTGTAACTCCTCATCATGTTATGACTAAACCACGTTAACTAAACATTGAATGCATTCTTTGACAGCTGAAACCTCATGAGGTCTAATTTTATGAAGCCTCCCACGTTGTCACCTTACTGCTGATGATAAACCCTAGAAATTAGGGAACATGTTTTCCTATTTTCAGGTTTAGGATCTTCGAAAATTAGCACATGGGACAGAGCCTTTATCTTCTCATCCATGACATATTTTATGAAACTCAAGGAGGTTTTTGTACTCCATGTTGTCTAGAACAAAAAAATCTCTTCTTTTTAAAACACTTATCGAGCTGTCCAAAATCTGTCCTTGAAAAACATGTGTAAAACAGGAAAACTTTGTCCTCTGAAATTAGGGTTTCAAAGAAAGCTTAGTATCTCCCAACTGATAACACTTATGAAGAAAGTGATATAGGTTATTGTAACTGGAGATTCTATGAAGAGAAACCTCCTTTAGAATTCCAAAATACTCTTTCCTGTGACCAAAAACTGATCTTGAAGAAGACTGCTAAAACCAAAAGACAAAGCTTGGCTTTTAGTAGTTTCGTAGTGCAAGTTTAACCATAAATTTCTCCCACCTTATAAAAAATTTGAACAAATTGAAAGCGGTTTTTGTAGTTTATTATGTTAGGAAGCAAAGCCTCTTTCAGTTTTCAAAATTAAGTTCTCAGCTACTCAGGAACCCTTCTAGAAGTTGACTACTAAAAGCAGAAAACAGAGTCTTTTATAATGAAACAGGTTTTTCCAGTGGTTTAGTAGCGCGCTATGAAAAATCCTAGTTTAGAATCCATGATTTCGTAGCTAATTTAAAAAAATTTCAAAATGATGTGAGACATGACTTCTAAACACATGGTGAGGCTTCTAGGACATGGAATGAAGTTGTCAAACTTTATTTGGAAAAGAGAATGACACTATTGAGATGAGATGACTCAAAACCTATTATAAGACTATGACTAGATACAAGGCAAACTTTCCAAAGTTTAGAAGAAAAAATTCTAGGGTGATAACAGTATGTATAAACACACTGGTACAATACTTATGTAAAAGAACTGATGTTTTTAATTTTAATAATTCACCGGGGATAGAAATAATATTTTGTAGGACCGTGTTGAAGAATGTAACTAGTGTTGGGCTTGATAATTGTATTTGAGTCATGATCTAATGTATTTTTCAAACTAAGTAAAAAGCAATTTTATTATAAAAAAAATGGCTTACTAAAGCATAGGTTTGATGATTGGGTCAATGGTTTATAGGTAAAATCCTTCATTGTAATCTTCTAGGGTTGATGTCAAGTGTCCTTGTCCATATTATAATGTAATAGACCCATTTTCAATCAAGAAACAAATTTATTTTTATGTGATTTTGGTCTTCTAGGCCTCCTCCACCAAGTTGGCCTCAAACTAGACAAGTTGGCCTAATTAAGGGGTACAATCTCCTATATAAAGGTAGTAACTCGACCCTGTTTGGAGTGCTCACTCAACAAGTTCTATCTATAGCTTATGGGACAAGAAAAAATTTGAAATTCAAGGAACATGGAGGAAATAGGTAGTGGAAAAAAGAGGACTTTGTCAAGCACAAGAAGTCAAAATTTTCTCTCTTTCTCTCATACATGTGAATTTGTTGAGTTTTTGGAAGGTCTGAAGCTGGAATATTGAAGCTAGGCCAAAATTTTAAATCTAGGGGTAGAAATTATGGGTTGAAGTTTCACTTGAGAATCTGACACTTGACTTTTGAAGCAATAAAATATTGGAAGGAAAATCTGACTTGTTGGAGGAAGGTATTTTGGTGTAGGGTCTTGGTCTATCTCAACTTCAATTTTCTAGTGAAAGAGTATGACTAGGTTTTCCCCTAGATGGCTTTTAGTCCTGGTTGAGTGCCTATATCTAGGTTCGTTGATCTTCATGTTTTGATTTGATGATTTCTTAATGAAAAAAGATAAAATAAGAATATAAAAAAAGTTAAAAGAACATAGGAATATCACAAGTAATTATCAATATAAGAAAACGTTTCTGCCTTTTAATTTGCGTGCTAAGGTGAAGAAGGAAGAAAAAGGTAGCTTGAAGATCTATTAATGAAAAATGGATCAAAGGAAGGTCATTAAGGAAAAGGGTGATATAAGAAGAGAATCCTACTATCTATAGGAACAATGTCAACTAAATTGAAGGGAGAAAACAATCTAGAAGGAGCCTCCAGCTATAGAGCATGGAAAAACACGATATATATTATCCTCACTAATCACAAAATTTTGAATCTTGTTCAAGTAAAATTCAAGAAATATATAGATTATGTAGAAAAGGAGAAGTTTAGAGAACCCAAAATTTTTGCCAATATGATAGTAGATGGAGTAAAGGAAAACCTATTTCCATACATATCAAACATAGATTCTACTTAAGAAATATATGAAGCTCTTTCCAATTTATTCATCATCACGAAGATTGGTCAAATAGGTAGCCTCAAGAATGAACTAAGGACAATAAGGATGAAAATAGATGACAATGTGCCATCATATTTTTTAATTCTATATATAATAAGAGATGAACTCCAATCAATAGATTAGGTTCTACCTAAAAAGGGACTCATAATTGCTGCTCTTCTAGGTCTACCAAAATATTGGAGTGCATTTGCATCAAGAATTAGTAGTTGGAAGGATACTCCAACCTTCAAACAAATGTGGAATGCATGCAATCATGAAAAAGGTTGAATATCATTAGTAAACAAAAATAAGGGGGATGAAGAAGATAACACCTCTAATGCCTATTCTGCTCATCAAAAGAATAAGGGAACCTCTAAAAATTTCAAATGACGAAGGACGAAAGTTGACCTATCAAAGATTGAAGGCTACAATTTCCATGATATGGGTCATTAAAAAAGTCATAGTCCTAAAAATCCAAGGAATAAGAAGAAAGAAAGAGAACATGTGAATGTTGTTGATGAAGCTCCTATTGAAAAGTGTAACTAGGTTTAGTATTCATAATGACAAGTGTAATTGTGATTTTATGTATTTGATGGAAAGAAAAAAGATAAAATTATTATTGTGGTGCTTGTCTCATGGGTTTAATGAGCTAGGAATTTTATTTTAGTGATAGATCCCATGATGAGCCTTTATGATTTATCATCTAGTCATAAAAGTCAATTTGAGTCTATGTCATGTATGAAAGACCCTTCTTGGGCATATTACACTTATGTATAATTCTGTACAAATGTCAATTAGCCCTCCAAGGCAAGCAAAAGGAATCCCTCTTCAAGTTAGCTTCAAATGGAATTAATTAACTCCTCCAAAGTGTCATGTCGCCTCAACCTATTCAAGTCAAGTGATTATATAGTAAAACCACCATAAATAGGGTCATTAGAATTTCATTCAAACACAAAAATTTCAGTGACCAGTCTAAAGAATAAAGTCCGAAGTACAACAAAAGGAGGAGTCGAGGAAGAGCAGTAATAAGTCTAAAGTGTGAACGTCATAATAGAAGCCCTAGAACCAACCAAGTAAAGGAAATGAGAAGCAAAGTCAACAACCTTATTTTGGCACTATTTTTGGGTAGAATGCATCTAACCCATGTGGAAAAAGGGACTATTATAACTACAGAAAAGAGGGATGTGTATTGCATCTAAGGTTCCCAAGGAAGCCAAATTAAGGTACAGGTCTGAAGCAATGAAGAGGAAATTGAATTTGAAAGGGTATTTGAGAAGGAGGGAGAAGCAGAGGTTTGACTAAAGTAAGAAGGATCCCATCAACAAATATTTGTGATTTGGTCTTGGAGTGGAAAATAGGTGAAGGGTTTCGTCTTGATATTCATCAATTGGTATCTCTATAAGAAGAAGAATTTATTCAGGTTTTCCTCTCAAAACGTGAGAGGTTTTGGCCCTGGTTGATAGCCTATATTCTGTGTCTCTTGCTTATTTATGGTTTATGAATTGGTAATTGTTTGATAAAGAAGAACACTAATAAGATAAATAAAATAATATCCTAATATAAATAAGTAAAAATCACTCACAAGTAGTTACTAATAGAAGAGAAAACACTTAATTTATATGCCCTAGATTTCTCAACAGCTCCCCCTAAGAGAAAGAAGATTGAATAATATAAAATCAAAGATATATTTTCCAAAGACTCTTAGGGAATATTATCCCTCTCATATCCTTCTACCCTAGGTCTTTAAATGTTTTATTTTATGTTTTTATTTCTAGAGCTTGTAGGTCTAATATATCTCGTTACGACATTTTTGGATTGTCTAAATTGTAGGTATTCCTTAAAGGACTAGATTAAGAGGTAGCCATCACCATTTTACCAAAAGATAAGTATATTGTTCTTTATTTCCTATTTTTTGTTTGGTTTCCTTCTCATATCAAGGCTTGTTTGTATTGTATGCTAATAACCTTTTATATTTTCCCTGGTTAAGAAAGTTTTCAAAATACACAAAGGTTACAGGGGAGACTTCAATGGAAGACTTAAATGAAGAAGGAAGCTTTTTCACAAAGGAAGCCCTTGAAGAACTGAATTCCTACAAGGTTTGGTAAAAAACCTCAAGGTATGTGTTAAAATATAAGTTTTGTTACAAGGTTCTCTCCATACAATAGGTATGATGATTCTCTTTTGAAATTTTATTTACACTACTAAGTTTAGGATTTTGAATCATAGATATTAATGTTAGGGTGATTAATCATTAGATTGAATCTATCCTTTTTATACTATTTCTTGTTATTATTGTGAAACCATAACTTTTAGGGTTCATTTTAAAACCCTATCCTAGTATTGGTAAGGGTGTGTCAATGTTGATTATCAAATGCCAGATTTGTTGATAAAGTCTAGAAATCCTATTCTTTTGAAGTTTGGGGTTTTGGTAATGTCATGGCAGAAAACCTAGTTATTTAGGATTTATTGTTAATGTTTATGTTATATAATAGAACCCTATATTTTTAGGGTTTGGTGAATTAGGGTCTATTATCAAAACCCATGTAATAAATAAAGTAAGATCCTACAAATGGAACCCTAGGTATACATTCTTATGCATGATTGAAATCCTAGTTTGGTCAAAATTATTGTATATATAACTTTGATGTATTGATGTTTCAGTTTACCTAGTAGGTATGGATATGGATGTAAGATGTTAATGCATGATAATTAAAACCTAGATATGTCTATGTAAGTATGTTATCTTGATAGTTGATGAAATCGAGGGTATACAACCAAAGCCTACTAAAGATTGATATTCTTGAACATGATGATATTGTTTTCGATTATTGATATGATTTAGCTTTCATGATAAGTCTAACTTGTAAATTCTAATAGGCATATCATTGAAACCTTAGATGTATAGCAGTATGATTGGATTGTTATTAATGACATCTAAGGATTTGTGTCTCGAAGATGGACTTAGGGTCTATGATAAAACTTTGAAGTCTAGCATGTAAAAGGATATGTCTCCTATTATTTATGAATTTGATATTTTGATGCTTCCATGATAATGACATGATATTATTAACTTCATGCTTCTATATATTTGTATTTGTTTTTACTTGTTATTAAAGTTTTGTAGGTACATAATCTTCAAGATGTTGAAGACATTAAAAATTAAAGATCATGATAATCATGATGAAGGAAGTTGATCAAGATGTCCTTGATACCATAATAAAGAGTGAAGATTTGAAAGAATAAAGATACTCCAATATTAAAGAAGGTTGTTGTTGATCTTCTTAAGTTGTGAGTGAGCTTAGATATAAGATATGTTATATATCCCTAGTTTAGAGGGAGTGCATATTATGATAGTCACGGTGAATTGTTGGAAATAATACTAAGAGGGGGGGTGAATCAGTGTTATCAAGTCAAATAATTTTTCATTTTCAAAGTTAGATTTATGCTACTTCATATATGGAAACCAACATATACACTTAACATTTAATTAATCCATTTGATCTTTAATTAGTGCATCAGAACTTTCGTTAACCATAAGAACAGTAAACAAGTGTAGTAAACAGAACAGATCACACATATGAACACAAGATATAAGGTGGAAACCCAATGTGGGTGAAAACCACCTACTGCAATGCTTCTCTATCTTATTGTTAATAAGAAACTTATTTTTACAATATTTATGTACTAGTGCAGTCTTATACCAATACTCAGGCTTCTACCCGTAGAAGGCTACAACCTTCTCTCGTTCTCCAACTTCTCCTGGAAGGGAGCTACAACCCCCTTAGCTCTTGTACTAACTGATGTACTAGTACGTAGGTGCTATCCTACAAAAGCCTACAACCTTCTCTTTTCTTCCAGGGACCATATTTCATAAATTTTTAGAATGGATCCATAAATAACATCAATCAAACATCAAATGTATCTACATCAACCAATCCCCTTTGCACCAACTAAAACTAAATCAATCAATCACTTCTCTGAATGCTATAAATAGAATATAGTAACAACAACCAGACACCAATCCTGAACCTAGAGTACTACAACAATAAACAGAAGTAGCTAAAACATATTTTATGAGATGTACGCTACTTCAAGATGAAGAACCTGTGTGCATACACTTCAGTATTAATGCAAACCAGTGTATATACTATTTTGAATTACTGAACATGCATGCATATGTGCCTTTGCTATGTCAAACCTATGTACAGATCTATAAAAGACAATTTCCTCTTTTGAAATATTCAGACATCAATTATACCCAAATTATCAGATTTATAGATCAAATCATGTGCCAAATATAACAAATCAAAACCACACAAAGATACTACTAATAAACCTTAAGATCTTGACCCATCAATAGAACTTATCCTTCTCCTAGTGCTCAGGTTCCTCCTTGGTTCAGATCCAGCTATGCACCATAACCCAATGACCAGTATTCTAGATCTTGCTCTTCATAAGATATTCAATGCTTGAGTACCTTTGCCTAATGATCTCCTTCCCCTTTTATAGTCATAGGTCTTACTCAATACCATGGTCCAAAACCACTTAGAATCAATACTTGGGTCCAAATACCTAGGTTCAATACTTTGAACGAGATACCATGGTCCAAAACCATAGGTCCAAATACCAAGGACTAAATACCATGGACTAAAAATGAGTTTTCCCACATGTACGTGCTTTTTCATGCATGAAAATGCACACATACGTATATGCGACTTTTGATCGGTGATTCCGCGTGTATACGCACCTTGGTTAAGTGGAAACTACATATATCTCTTAGTCCTTTATTCTAAGAGCCTGAACTATGATCTGTCATTTGAGTGAGTTGCCATCAAGGACAACACCTATGTCATAGTAACAAAACTGATTCATAATGCCAACAATCTCCCCCTTTGGACTTGATGGCAACCCCAAGTCACTCAAAGTCATTCTCTCCCTTTTTCATCAAGGGAAAAGGGTTGTGCTCCCCCTGAGTACATGCTAAAGTCTTTGCTCTACTGTGTTGTTTATGCTCACCTTGACTGTAGGCAAGGTTTGCAAAAATATGTTCTACAAGAAAGAACATGACTCTAGACATCATAAATGACCTTCCTATCACCAAAGTCATACATACATCCATCTCCAAGTAAAGTGGGGATATACCAATATTGACTTGTCCACCCAACCAAGTGGGGATACACCAAAAGTTTACACATGATAAAACAAGAAGATTACATCATCCATCCCAGGCATAGTGGGGAAACAAAAATAGGCCATTACATGACCTTGATAATAAAATAAATATATGAAATAGACTCTAAATATCTAAGACAAGACTATGATAGTCATCAACAACTAGCAGCTTCTGTCAATATCCAAACCAGCAATCATGTTCTCTCTCAACACCTGTTCCACCTGAAACCAAAAACAACTATGAAATTGAACCAAGATCTTCTAAGATAATGCCAACAATGCATTACTAGAATTATATGCTCCCCCTGAACCTGTGCCAGATGGTCTCTGTTAGACCCATGTCATATTCTTTTCATCCTATGACTAGCCCACTGTTTTCTTCAACTCAACATATATGCGACTATATCCACAGAAACTAGCGTATGTACACGGATTCTCCTCATGAAACTCACGTACAACCACTTTTCTTTTAAATAGATAAGTTTCAACAGCAAGATGATGCATCAACTACTCCCAGTTTCTGTCTGAGGTATTAAAATGTCTCCCTGGGCAGTGGTTTGGTGAATATATCAGCAACCTCTTCCTTGGAGGGAACATACTCCAATTTGACCTTTTGTTCAAGCACTTGTTCCCGAAGAAAATGATATTTGATAGGTATGTTCTTGGTCTTTGAATGCATGACTGGATTCTTTGAAACACTCATTGCACTTATATTATCACAAAAAATGGAGATAGGTGGAGTACAAATGATTTGAAAGTCTTGCAAAGTTTGTATCATCCAAAGGAGTTGTGTGCAGCAAGATGCAACAACCACATATTCTACTTCAACTGTAGATAAGATAATGCAATTGAACTTTGTTTCTTGCTGAACCAAGATACTAATCTGGAACCCATAAATAATGCACCACCACTAGTTCTTTTTCTGTCATCCATGTTTCCTACCCAATCTGCATCTGTATATGCATGAAATGTGAGATTATATCTCTAGGATACCATAAGCCATAGTTTTGTGTTCCTTGAAGATATTTGAAAATCTCTTTAACCGCCTAAAGGTGTGCTTTTTTTGGATTTTCCTGGAATCCTCCAACTATTCCCACTGCATGCATGATGTCAAGTTGGGTACCTGTCAGAT
>APFE030265123.1:92293-109343 GCA_000404065.3 Pinus taeda | reverse complement strand
AATTGTTTATCTGAACGTGATGGTAGTCCCAAGACCTTTAGATTACAATTTATTTCTTGGGCACGACTATGTTTATGGCATGGGAGCTTTTGTTTCAACACTCTTTCGAGTGATTTATTTCCCGCATGAAGGCAGAATAGTCACCATTGACCAGCTTTCATTTCCTGGTCCAAATATGGCTTGGCTTCCAATCAACCATCTTCCTTAAATGGTCCTTTTGTACCAATGGTATCATCCCCGCCATGGGTTAATTATGTGGCAACTAGTTCCATGCCTACATCAAATGACGATCAATTTAGTGATGTTGTACATCATGGACTAGGGACATTGGAACCAGATCTCTCCTTCATGACCTCTTATGAGTTGTGATTGAAGCATGAGGATAGTTCTTTTACTGTGTCAACCTCATTAAAAAATGAAACAGGTCTAAGGATAGTTCGTTGTCTTATGTCAACCTCATTAGAAAATGAAACAAGGAGTATGACGATAGATCTTTTACTGTGTCAACCTCCTTAAAAAATGAAACAAGGAATATGAGAATAGTTCTTTTACTGTGTCAACCTCGTTCAAAAATGAAACAATTTTCGAGGATAGTTCGTTGTCTTATGTCAACCTCGTTAAAAAATGAAACAAGGAGTATGAGGATAGTTCTTTTACTGTGTCAACCTCGTTAAAAAATGAAAAAAGTCCATGAGGAGAATTCCTTGTCTTATTTCAACCTCATTAAAAAATGAAACCAATAATATGAGGATAGTTCTTTTACTATGTCAACCTCATTAAAAAATGAAACAGCTTCCACGAGGATAGTTCCTTGTCATGTGTCAACCTCATTAAAAAATGAAACAAAGAGTATGAGGATAGTTCCTTGTCTTGTGTCAACCTCATTAAAAAATGAAACCAAGGGTATGAGCAAGGTTCCTTGTCTTCTATCAAGCTCGTTAAAAAATGAAACAAGGTCCCCTAAAGAAAAGTTCCAATTCGAGACTTTGATTAGATCTTGTAAAATCCCAGTTGAGTATTTCACTTGATCTCATAAACGAACCTTCATTCCATCCACCTGATAGCCACAAGTAGTCTACTTAGGTGAATTTAATGAAGCTTTGGGGTCATGAACCTAGTGGTAAAGTTAATTTTCCCTATAGGTTATGTGAAGGGAATCACCCCATTCATGTTTGTCCCTATCTAGATGAAGCCAAAAATGTGTTGGATAATTGTACTGCTTCACCGTAGTGACTTCCATCTAGTTAGAGGAGACTCTCCCTTTCATCATGCCGGGGGAATGTAAACCAATCTCAAGCATAGTTCTTCGTTTCAAGCTTGTGTAAAAATGAAACTGAATTCAAGCATAGTTTTTGTTTCAAGCTTGTGTAAACATGAACTGAATCCAAGCATAGTTCCCTATGGTTCAATCTTGTCTAAAAATGAACCCAATTCCATTTTAACCTTCGTGATTTCCATTCTATCAACATTTTTCATCAAATGAACCTTGGTTTTTTTCATCCCATCGCCACCATCCCTTTGGCCGACCATACACTTTCACTTGGTTGTTTTATCCTTTTTGAGGAACAGTTGCAATGAGTAGTCTTATTACCCAGCCTCTTCACATAAATCAACATGTTTTGAGAAGTTTCAACATCACCAGGAACCAGTTGCTACCCTAGACACCAATCATTCCTCAAAATGGAGTCCTCTTTAAGCTCTTTTCAGACTCTCTAAATATGAAAAGATTGTTGACCGCTTGTCCTTTCTAGCTCGTTAACGGATTGGAAACGATATCTCTCCTGTATTATTTTACGCTTTTTCAGGCTTGAGATATTAATTTACGAAAAATAACTTGTGGAGTTTTCTTTTTGTCCCTTTTCAAACTCTCTAAACATGAAAAGGACCGAGTTATCTTTGTCGTTAAACTCGTTAAAAACATCAAAATAGAGACAAGCTTGTCCATCTAGACAAGACTGAATTCCACCTTCGCTGGACTCGTTAAAAAATCAAATAGTGATGGATTTGCCGGAAGGGTGAAATTATACAAGCATATGTTATCATGTTATCGTCCTCAATGTTGATAAAAATAAAGAGGTATTGATCAGCAATGACTGGGGAAAATGGGAAAAAGGGAAAACCACTTTATGGTAGCAGGTCGCTCTTGAACATGACACTTTCACTCCATCACCGTGACTATTTGGGTTGGATTATTAGCTTGATGGTTATCACACCGTTGGTCAATCATACCATCCATCACTTTTTTTTGGGTCAATGCTAACAATTCACTTTATTTTCGCCGACATGTTCAAGAGAAGTCATCCAGTCAAAATCCATCTTTTGCAATACCATAAACCTTCATTTTCATGACCGCCATTCCTGAACCTTGTGTCGTCAGTCAAATTCCATCTCTAAAATCAATACACTCATTTCATGTCATTGATGTGGGATACATCAAGGCCCTCCTATGATGAGTCGCTTCTTGTCGAAATCAGCGCATTATCCAAGAAGTTGACTTAGAAACACCCATTCAGTGCCTTGAGGCTTGCATGCATCAATGGTAGGTTTCTCACTTTCCGCGATAGGCATACATCAATGGCCTTCGACAAAAAGACTTTGTATGGCATTCAAAATCAAATCATCCATTCACACCATGCAGAATGTACCACAGTACCTTTAGGATCATTATCATTATCGGTGATTTTTCTCGCATCTATTAACGGCTTACATCATTAGCTGGTAACCAGATGGTGTCTTCCCATGTTCAACTTCAGATCACATATTTGCATGGTTAGACTCGTACTTAAGCGAATGGTTGAACAATATTGAAGACCCCAGATCTAGTTTCATCCATTCCGGTTGTGATTTTAGGAGTATTAAATCATATGTACATCGGCTTTGCATTGACGGTCATTCTGATCATGGGTCTATATATGTAGACGATTGTTTATGTACATGTAATGAAAGTTTATAAGCTAAGCATGGGTATGCCTTCCCTCAGCAATTCATGTAAAATCAAATATCATGATATATGTATTGTAATTGATGCAAATCACCTTCCACTTTGATACCTCCTCATCACATCGTAAAGCATTTCATTCGACATTGGCATTTTTCTGTCTTCATGCTTTAGGGGGTAGTTGTTATAGATCCATTTGGGCACATCAAATCCAAACATTCAAATCAATGTTTTAAAGCTCATAAAACCTTAATTTCAGTTGCTACATGCCCTAAACAAGTCACCCCTTTGAATGCCTCCTTCCCAGAAAGTTTCATGGCCTAAGACATCCAGAAATGGTCTCTAAAGGGACCAGCACAGGTAGATACACTACCAGGGTGCTCTGCAACGCAAGTAGATACACTGTCAGGGTGCTCTACAGAGCACCTAAGCCCTCTTTAGGTTGCGCTAGGCGAATTTGAGCGAAAATTAATTGGGGTTTGGGGAATATTCTTATCTCTTGGAGTCATCTAGAAGCTTCCCTCAGTTATCTACTCCTATGAGCTCGAAAATGGATGAGGAATGATTTAAGGTGCATCCTATCCTCTCATCCCTTCCTCCATGGAACTAATTCTAAGTATGGAAGGCCATTCAATGCCACTATTAATGACAAAACCTCTTTCATCCTGCTATAAATTGCCCACTCATCTAAGTGATCAAGGGCTAGTTGGACTATGTTGAATTGTAAGGAGATACTGTTGCTATGAAATTTGTCTTTGAAGCAAGTGTTGTGATGTTACAAGTTTGTCATGCTTTTGATGTGATGTGGATGGGATCCAAGCTGGAGGAATGGCCTTGAATCAAACAACGATGGTTGTAATTCCTTCTTCTATCTAATAAAGTGTTTGAACCTTTTTCCATATATTGTGCTCTTTCATAATGCTTATATGTGTGAATTGCTTTTGATTCCTTTCATTTATATTCAATGGATCGTATGCTTTGATCTGTTTTTTTCTTCCATTGTGTTTACAGGGTACTTCTCAAGCGGATTAAGTATGGGAAGGAGCGACAAAATCGATACATGGGAGACAAGAGGAATGTGGAACTACAAGCAGGCCTTCTATCTTCTTATCTTATCCATTGCTTATAGGAAAAATCTAAAACACTTTAAATTGTTGTTCTAGGCACAGCTACTTGTCTAGTGAATTAGTGTTTATCTGTAGATGCTAAATTCTCCAAAACAAAGAGGCATGGTTGATTGACTCGAGTACATCCTTTCACTTCACTCCTCATAGGAAGTGGCTCAGTGAGTATGAGAAATATGATGGTGGGGATGTCTTCCTAGAGGATAACAGGAAGACCAGAATCATGGGACATGGAAAATTCAAGTTGAAGTTACAAGGTGGAGGGATTAGAACACTTCTTGGTGTTTTGTGTATTCCTATATTGGCCAGAAATCTAATTTTTATAAGCAATATGGATGATGTAAGTGCAAAAACAATGTTCGAGAAAGATACTTGCAAGATGGTTCCTGGAGCACTGGTATTAATGCTAGGAGTTCGGATTGGAACTTTGTACAAGCTTCTAGGTAGAATTTTTATTGATAGGAGCAACAATTATGTGGTTCCTGAAAGTGGAGAAAAAATCTAGTGGTCTCTGGAGAAAAGACTATGGTGTGGCATCAAAGACTTGGACATATTGGAGAGAAGGGCCTTTGGATACTGCATGTTAATGGAATGGTATAAGGTATGTTTTATTTCTCTCTAGATTTTGATTTATGTGAACATTTTGCATATGGGAAGCATAATTGGGTGAGTTTCCCCTCTGGTGCTAAGAAGGAGAAAGGGATATGAGACCTTGTGCACAGTGATGTGTTCTGACCTATGTCAGTTCCATCATTAGGTAAGTTTATGTACTATTTCTAGTTTATAGATGACTTGTCGAGAAATACATGGATATATTTCCTCAGGAAGAAATCTAAAGTATTTGAAAGGTTTAAAAAATGTAAGGCTCTTGTGGAAAATCAAACAGAGAATAATATTAAGGTGTTGAGAACTGATAATAGTGGAGAGTTCTGCAAGAAGGAATTCGATGAGTTCTGTAAGAAGTATGGTTTAGCATGAAAAAATACTACTCCATACACACCTCAGTAAAATGGAGTTGCAAAAAGAATGAACAGGATGTTGATGGAAAAGGCAAGAAGTATGCTCAGTGGTGCTATGTTAGGACAAGAATTCTAAGCAAAGGCAGTGGATACTACATGTTACATGTTTATCAAATCAACTTCATTGGCGTTGGAGGACAAGACTCCACATGAGGTATGGACTAGTAAGAAACCCTCTCTCTCACATCTCAGGGTATTTGGTTGTGATGCATATGTACATGTTCCAAAGGAGAAAAGAACCAAGTTAGGTAGTAAATATGAAAGTTGCATATTTATTGGGTATAAGGGTGGTTTAAAAGGTTATAATATTTAGAACCCATAAACAAGGTGGTGTTTAGAGAGGTTAAATATTTTATTAAACATAAAATCCTACCAAAGGAACCTGAGAAGATAGAGTTTGAGTTAAAGGAGGAAGAATCAGACTCTACAGAATAATAGGAATCAGAAGAGGAAGAGTCACACACTCCAGTTTTGAGGAGATCAGTTCAAGAGAGAAGGAAACTAGAGAGGTATAATCCATCTAATTTCTTTTCAAATTTTTATTTATCTATTATTGATTAAGATCCTAGAACTGTCAAGAAGGCAGTGGATTCAGAGAATGGAAAACTCTGGAAGGAGGCCATGGTTGAATAAATGGCATCATTGGACAAAAAATGAGGCATTGGATCTAGTGGAGTTGTCAGCTAGAAGGAAACCCATTGGCAGCAAATGGGTGTTTAAGAAGAAGATGAATGCAAAAGGAAAGGTGGAGAAATACAAAGCTCAGTTGGTAGCAAAAGGTTATTCCCAGGTGTTGTGAATTGATTTGGTGATATGTTTTCTCTTGTTGCAAAATTATCTTCTATTAGATTACTTTTATCTATTGTCGTTGCCTTTTATTTTGAGGTAGAACAGATGGATGTGAAAACAACATTTCTTCACGGGGCTTTGGAAGAAGAGATCTACATGAAGCAACGAGAAGGTTTTGCGGTGAAGGGTAAGAAAGAACTGGTGTGCAGGTTAAAAAAATCTTTATATGGGTTAAAGCAGTCACCAAGGACGTGGTATCAAAAATTCAATACATATATATGTTGAAGAATGTAACTAGGTCCATTCTTCATAATTGTATTTGAGTCATAATGAAATCTATTTATCAAAAGAAAGAAAAAGAAATTTTATTATTATTAATAGGACATATTAAAGGATGGGTTTCATGCTTGGGTCATCATGTTTGAGGTCAAAGTTTTCATTGAGGACTTCTAGGATTTATTTTGAGTCATTAGAGTCATTGTCCATCTAAAGAGACCCTTATTGGGCTTTTGAATCATATAAAACGATTTATTATTGAGTCAAATAATCTGTTTGTCACCTCCACACCAAGTTGGCCTCAAACTAGGTACTTCAACCTCACTATATATACAAGCAATTCAAATTCGTTTGGAGACATCTCGCACACAAGTTCAATATCTAAGAGGAAGAGGCAGAAAAAGTGTGAAATTCCAAGAAGAGAAGGAGAATTTCTAGAAAGAACAAGATCGAAGTTTTTAGGTCATCTCTCTCTCACTTGTGTGGATTTTATGGTCTACTACTATAGGGTCGAAGTGTTTCTGCTAGATCGAAGTCTAATTGTTGGGTTGAAGTGTTATTGGATCGAAGTCTAATTGTTGGATAGAATTTTTCGCTGGGCTAACTGTTGGGTCAAAGATTTTGCTGCTAACTCAAATTTGCTAGGTCGAATTTTTTGTTGAGAGGGCTTACTTGGTGTGGAGGAAGTTTTTTTCTAGGTTAAGAGTCTTTGATCATCTCATTATTAAGGAAGAGTTGTTGACTGGGTTTTCCCTTAAATATGGGTTTTTCCCTGTTTGTTCGCCTACATTTGGTGTTTGTGATCTTTGTGTTATTGTCTTGGTAATTTCTTGATGAACTGAAGATAAAAGAACAACATAAGAAAACATAATATTATCACAAGTAATTATCAACATAAAGAAAATATTTCTGCCCTTATGATTTTCTAACATGGTTTCAGAGCTAAGGTGAAGAAGGGAAAAATGAACCTCAAATATCTATTGAAAGGAGAATAATGTGTTTTAAGAAGTTTGAATAAGGATCATATAAGAAGTGAATTCTACCATCTTCAAGGACAATGTCTAACTCAATGAAGGGAGAAAACAAATTAGAAGGAGCATCCAAATACAAGGCATGGAAGAAGAGGATAGACGTCATCCTTGAGAAGAATAAAGTTTTGGATCTAGTCAAAGAAAATGTGAAGAAACCTACAAATGAGTCAAGTGATGCAAAAAGGGAAAAATTCAGGGAAACAAAAATATTGGCCATGACACTAATGGTGGATGGAATAAAGCATAACCTCATTCCATATATCCAACAAAGATTATTCTCAAGAGATGTATGAGGCATTATCCAAATTATTCACTATCAGGAACCTTGGTCAAATAAAAAGTATTAAGAATGAACTGAGATCTATAAAGAAGACAAAGGAAGAATTTGTGGCATCCTTCTTTGTGAGAATAGCTAGATTAAGAGATGAAATCCAAGCAATTGATGAGATAGTGCTTGAAAATGAGCTTGTAATCAATGCACTTCTGAGATTACCAACAGCTTGGAGTGCCTTCTCATTATGACTCAACAGTTGGAAGGAAACTCCTACATTCGAACAACTATGGAATGCTTGCAGTCAGGAAGAAGTCAAAATTTTTCTAGTAAGCAACAAAGAGAATGAAGAATAAAAAGTTTCAAATGCCTACTATGCTCATCACAAGAACAAATGATCACTCAAGAAGTATGAAGTGCCTAGAAGGAAGATAGACCTATCCAAAATTGAATGCTACAATAGTCACAATATGGGTCATTATAAAATTTATTGTCCCGAGAATCAGAGAAATAGGGATCATACAAATCTTGTTGAAGAAGGATCTCCAAAGAAGCACAAGATCAAAGAATCGGAAATAAAGGACTTATACTACTAATTCCTTTTACTCTAAGTTTTTGATTTGTTTTGTATTTTTATTTCTAGAACTTATAGGCTTAACATTCTTTGGAAAGACATTGTTGATTTTTTTTGTTAAATTTATAGGTAAAGATTGGATTAGAAGGGATCCCTCACCATTTTTCCAAAGATAAGTAGCTTACTCCTTGTATTATCTTTTATATTTGGTTTTCCTTTTCCTATCTAGATGTGTTTACACTAGATGTTAATAACATTTCTTTTATATTTTCCTTGTTTAGGAAAAGCTTGTTGATATGCTCAAGGGCTATGGAAAATATCTCACAAGACAAAGTCTTGGAATTGACGTTCTATAAGGTGTGTCTAAAAGGCAACTCTAAGGTATGCCTTAGACCCTGAGTTGTTTTCTCTTCAAGACAAAGGTACATTCGTTCATTCTAATAAATCTACTTTAGATTACTAACAAGTGTTATGTCTAAGGACCTTTGAATCATAGAGATTATTGTTTGGGAGATTAATCATTAGATTGAATCTACCCTCATTAAAATCATTTTGTTTGTGGAGCCCTAATAGTTTCCCTGTAAAACCACAACCTAAGGGTATGTCAAATAATGTGAAAACCCTAGTCTACTTAGCGTTACTAATGAAAATATACAAAAATACTATTCTTTGGTGTTTTGGGTTTTGATGGTAATGTCGTATTTGGAGTCTTAATATTATTACGGAAATCCCATTCCTTTAGGGTTGGATGGTAATGTGCTCCTAGACCTTGAGGTTTTGGTAAATTAGTATTTTTGAGCAAAATCCTTATATATCGAGAGTAATCTCCCATGAATGAATCCCTGGGTGTATGTATGTATGATCATAACCATAGTCCAATCAAGTTCGTTATATGTTTGACTTTAAATGTATTAATATGCTTGTGCATGATTATGAAATCCCAGATATATGTGCTAACCTGTTTGTTGTTAAGTTCTAGGGTTTACAACTAAGCCCTAGTAGAAATTTGATATTCTAAGATATGTTGTGGTGATATTGTTTCCATTATAAAATATAGGGATTACATCAAATCCTAGTAGAAGTTGGTCATATCATTGAAACCTTAGATTGTGATTGGTTTTGATTGTTGACATCTAAGGCTTAGTGTCTCATGTATGGAATCTAGGGTTCGCATTAAATCCTAGTAGAAATTTAACATATGAATCCTAAAGTAGATATTATTTTTTGAATAGATTCTAGAGTTTGCAATATATTAAAGTATAACATATCTTTAAAAGAAATATTGAGACCCTAGATATAATGAGATTGATTACTTGATGTGATCTAGGGGTTATACTCTAACCCGAGAAAAAGAAGTTGATGTATAAAGGTATGTGTCTCTTGCTAATTATGAACCTAACTAAGTTTAGGTATTTCATGTCTAAAGTCTCATGGTTCCATTACTGTATGATTCTGATATAGTTAAGTTCAAGCTTCTATATATGTATTTGGTTGTACTTATTTTCTAAGCTGTGCATGTACATAATCTTCAATATGATGAAGATGTTCACAAGTAATGTTGATTTGGGTGAATAAACATGATGAAGGAAGTTATATGAATGATGATGATCAAGAAGGATGAAAGCCATGAAAGATTCTCTGATGTCATAGAAAGAAGTTGATCTCCTTAAGTTAAGAGGGAGCCTATATAAAAGTAAGAAGTGTATCTCCCAAATTGAGATGGAGGGCAAGGGCATATTATAGTCATGATGAATACCTTGAAGAAGAAATTGGAGAATGAATATTGAGGTGTTGTTGAAAGAAGGATTTAGTTGTTGCATGTGATGTATGAAAGGAAGTTGAATGATTGAGGAAACCTTGGTCAAGATTTGTTAAGGAAGCCTATAAGTCCTACTGTGAAAATTCATGAAGCAACATCAAGATGTCAGAATACCTCAAAAGTTTGTGTTTACTCGTGAGTGTTTGAAACGTTATTACTGATTGGGGTTGTGGCTATTTAGGTAAATCTCTCGAAGTTTTTTAAAAACATGCTTGAGGTTAGAGAGATTCAATGTGTTGAGGCATTGTGTGTGTAAAATTCTTGGGAGGACATCTGGCCAACATATGTATTGATGTCTAGTTCCCAAAGTAGAAGGGAGGGTGGTGTTGGTCATAGAGCTTTGACCTTGCATTACGCACCTAGTTCCTTGGGTTGATGGTTCGCAAGTAAGCCTACTGGTACCTAGAGAGGTTGAAAGCTTTAGTCCATTTTAATCCCACCTGGATAGATTGCCCTGGTCAGGAATCTAGTCTGTGGCACGTAAGTGCCTAAAATCTTCATGGTTCATGTGTTTTGAGATATTCCATGTACTTGTATATGTAAATATATATACCTCCCTAGTCAAGAGGGAGCGTTGAAGAATGTAACTAGGTTTGGTCTTCATAATTGTATTTGAGTCATAATTAATTGTATTTATCAAAAGAAAGAAAAATAAATTTTATTATTATTAATATGACTTATTAAAGCATGGGCTTCATGCTTGGGTCATCATGTCTAAGGTCAAAGTCCCCATTGAGGACTTCTATGATTTATTTTGAATCATTAGAGTCATTGTCCATCTAAAGAGACCCTTCTTGGCTTTTGAATCATATAAAAAGATTTATTATTGAGTCAAATAAGCTATTTGTCACCTCCACACCAAGTCGGTCTCAAACTGGGTATTCAACCTCACCATAAGCCTATATATACAAGTGGTTTGAATTCATTTGGAGACATCTCACACACAAGTTAGATATCCAAGAGGAGGCAAAAAAATTGTGAAATTCCAATAAGAGGAGGAGAATTGTTGGAAAGGACAAGATCAAATCTTTTAGGTCGTCTCCCTCTCTCACTCGTGTGGATTTTTTTGGTCCACTATTGGTGGGTTGAAGTGTTGTTGCTAGATCGAAGTCTAACTTTTGGGTCGAAGTGTTGCTAGATCAAAGTCTAACTATTAGGTCGAAGTTTTTGTTGGGCTAACTGTTGGGTCGAAGTTGTTGCTGCTAAGTTGAAGTTGCTAGGTCGAAGTTGTTGTTGAAAGAGTTGGTGTGGAGGAAGTTTGTGTCTAAGTCAAGAGTCTTGGATCATTTCATTATTAAGGAAGAGTTGTTCACTGAGATTTCCCCTAGATATGGGTTTGTCCCTGGTTGTCCACCTACAGCTGGTGTCTGTGATCTTTGTGTTATTATCTTGGTAATTGCTTCATGAACCATAGATAAAATAACAACATAAGAAGACATAAGATTGTCACAATTAATTATCAACATAAAGAAAATATTTTTGTCTTTCTAATTTTCTAACAATATATGGGGACTTGGCTTCACCAAGAGCAAAGCGGATCACTATGTGTATTTTAAATTAATTGGTGATCGTGTTATTTATTTGGTCTGTATGTGGATGAATTTGTTGCTAATTGGAAATGATAAAGAAACTATCCAAGATTTGAAGACCCAATTGTCCTCCAAATTCAACATGAAGGATCTTGGTGCTGCAAACTATATTTTGGGCATGAAAATTAAATGAGATTAGGAAAAGAAGCTCTGGTTAAAACAGGGAAAGTATGTTGACACAGTATTACAAAGGTTTAAGATTCAAAATAATAAACCGGTCAAGGTTCTTATTCTTGTAGGTGTAAAGTTATATGTTGAATAGTGTCCCAAGGCACAAGAAGAGGAAGAGGACATGTCTTGTGTTCCATATGTGAGTGCATTTGGCTGCCTGGTGTATGCAATGATTTGAACCAAACCAGACCTTGAGCATGCATTGGGAGTATTGTGCAGGTTTATGTCAAAACCAGGGAATGAGCATTAGACAACAGTCAAGCGGATTTTCAAGTATTTGTGTGGCACTAGTGATTATGGTATATGCTAAGAAGGAAGACCAAGATTGGATATATTTTTGGACATTCGTGGCTTTGTTGATGCAGACTGGGCTAGAGATATAGATCATATAAGATTAACAAGTGGGTATGTGTTTAACATATTTGTAGGAGCAATCAGTTGGATGAGAAAGAGACAGTTTGTAGTGGAATTTTCAACTATTCATGCAAGGAAAAAGTTTAGTTGTAGAGATTGTGTTCAAGTATGGGGTTGGTACAATGAGCTAGAAGGATAGACTGTGATAGCCAAAGTGCAAATTTTTTGGCAAAGAACCCTGCTTATCATTCAAAGATAAAACACATTGATGTTTAGTATCACTTTGTGAGAGATATGGTTGAAGATAAAAAGGTGTTGATGGTAAAGGACTCCGAAGAATGTTGCAAAAGCATTGACAAAGTTTGTATGCATTGAAATTTTTTCTTGGTGTAGAGAAACAATGAGCATTGCAGTGCTAGACTAATGACTAAGCTCTCCTATGACCCCCGGTGTGGAAAGAAAACAAGTGGGAGAATTTTGGGTGTGTGTTATATTCTTTCCATGCATTATGGGGTTCCCGTTGTTAAAGCATCTATGTTATTGAAAGGTCACGGACCCAATAATAGTTGGGCAGACCCAAGGATGGGGGGCAGAACCAAAGATGGCGGGTGGACATACCTATGGTTTTGCACATACTTTTCATGCATGGTTTTTGGGCACGATGGCTTTTTCCCATGGTATTTGTAGATTTGGTCAAGGGAACTATGGTTATGTTCTAATCTAAGGTTAGTGGATTGGGGTTTATGTGCTTTACTATTATATTATATATATATTGTAATATATATATATATATATAATATACATAACATTGAGGAATATAATGAAAAATCAATCTAGTATTCCCAATTTTGGGATCCAATGGAAAGTCTTTGTATGTGTGTGTGTGTGTGTGTGTGTGTATAGACTAACACTGAAAAGAATATAATGAAAAATCAATCTAGTATTCCCTATTTTGGGATCCAATGGAAAGTCTTTGTGTGTGTGTGTGTGTGTATATATATATATAGTAACATTGAAAAGAATATAGTGAAAAATCAATCTAGTATTCCCAATTTTGGGATCCAATAGAAAGTTTTTGTGTATGTTTTATGTTCTCGTCGTTGTATATTTTTTTGTTTTAAAAATTCGTTTGTAGGGAATTTTTGTACAGAGTTAAAACCTACACCTTTGAGGTAGATCCTCTTAGTACAAGTATTTCGCGGATGTAACAGTCATCGATCTTCAGGGACCACGAACCACATTGATAATAAAAAATTATAAATTAAATTTATAAAAAAACAACTCAAATCATTGAAAGTTGAATGTTATCATTTTTATTTGAGCTTGTCAATAGCAAGCAAGCCTTCTATTTCAATACATCTAAAATTGAAGGAAATATCTCTTATAAGCTATTGTAAAGTGCACTAACCCCTAACCACACACAATGAATCATAAAGCAAAGGTTGTGTAGTGATCCTTAAAACCACTCTTTTATGAAACACATACTACAATTTCTCAACCTTTTTGTCCCTCTTACACTAAATAACTTTTTGAGGCAAATTATAACTTAAATATTAGGGTTTAATTATAAATGGAAGATTGAGTCCCCTTCCCAAGGTACATGGAAAATCCAATTCAAGAGGAAACAAGAGCAAATAAGAAGTCCAGTGATGAAACATGGCAACATGAGACATGGAATACTAGAATTAGAAAGATAGTTTGATAGAAAAGCTTACATGCTAAAAATCTAAAAGATTGAAAAACAAAGTGTCAGAGCAAAGATACATGTTTGAAATAGTGATTTATTACAGCAACAACAACAAAAGTGTGTGAAACAATGATGTTGTACAAAAAAAAAATTGTATTTCTTGACATATTACATAGAAATTGATTAGAAAACCAACTCAAATCAAAGGTCAAAATCAGATGTTGTGGAGAGTATTTTAACACAAATATAATGATAATTTAAGCCAAACTGTATTTTGAAAGTTGAATATTATCATTTTTTTAATTGTCCATTACATCTAGGAAAAGATTGTCAAAGTTAAATGTGTTTAAAACATTGTGAAGGCCATAATAATATCATGTAAACTTAAGCCATAAGGGTCCATTCCAAGAAGTCCCTAAGATCTGCAACCAAAATGAGCACCCATTTTAATAATTTTATGAGGTGTCATGCTTTGAAAATAATTTATAAGGGGATTTGAGTTTACTTGAAACATTAGGGAGTGAAACAAATATCTTCACCATTTGAACCATTGGTTAAAATACAACAAAGGCAGCAAGATATTTGTATTTAACACAACAAAAAGAAAGCTTTTAAAAGGGTTCAAACATTGTTGTACGTATGCATATGCCACTTTCAATTATTTTCATCATTTTCTCTTTGTATCATTAAGCTCTTATTTTCCAACAGCTCTAGTGTCTATTCATAGCTACTTATTTGAGGCAAATTTGAGAGAACTTTCAAAGAATTTTAGGCATCACTCTAAGGCAAATTGTATAATATCTTACAATGAAGATAATTAATCAAAACATGTTTTCAATTAAAATGTTGATTGTCAAGAACTATACCCTTTGGAAGGAAAAGGATCAAAACCAGATAGACAACAAGGATCTTTGAAAGATGTTACCAAAGATGAGAAACTACTTAGAGATGTCACTAAAATCACTCACTATAACAAAATGATTATTATTAATTCCACATTAAACAATGCAATAATCCACAACTAAACGACCTTCAAATATTGTCCCTGAACATAAACAATAATACCAAGGCATGGTATACAACTGGATACGCATCGATACAGAAGGAGGAACGATGGATCAGGTGGATCGGGGGGAAATGGCTTTGAAATCCGTTGAATTTTTGTTTCTGCGTCCGTAGTTAGGGTTGGCATAAATCTTGTGTTGAACAGCCAGTTATCAGTCGATAGTCACGTGAACATAACAGAGGTTGGGTGATTTTTCTCATGGTGAACAGGGAGACACATCTTTACCAAGATCTTTGATTACCTGTCAGGCAGCCCGGAATTTTTGGTAGAGGAATGTGTTTTCACTGGTGAGATGGATGAGGAGTTAGTCGATTATTCCTCAAATCCATTAGAATCATTTTCCATCTGGATAGAACCTCCACATCAGCCTCCCGGCATGGAGCTACCAGGAACATCTGGCTCACTGGTGCATTAGGTAGTCCCTTCAAGGTCCCCATCGGAAGAGGTTTTCAGCATCTCATCGTCGCTCGGTATAGAAAACTCGTTCTCGGCTTCTTGGCAATCTTCGCAAGGGTTTCACAATGAAGGGTTCCCAGAGACACATGCATGGGATGCGGGTCAGGTTCAGACAGAGATTTCGGTTCCTTCCCCGTCAACACTTCAATTCTTGGATGCTTTTCTAAACCTTAGGTCGGTGGAGGACAGGGAGGAAGGCATACCCCATGGTGAAGGCACATAAAGGGATATGGAATATCCTGTCGGCCAAAATTCAAATTTTTCAACTGGGATAGATGTTGCTACTACTTCGAGCGAGCTAGGAGGTTCATCTCTACATCAAGCCTCTAGTTGTTTTGTGGGTTATGCAAATTGTGTACCAAACGAAAGTCGGTCAAAAGCTAGGGCGAGGGGGGATGACAGTAATTTTCCCAAGGATTCGGGAAGTGCGGAGACAAGAGATTCTCGCCCGAGGAGGAAAAAATCAAAAGCCACCAAAGTAAAGGAAAGAGGGAGGGAATTGTTGCTCGGGGAGTGCATTAAACTAGGTGAAGTTATAGGAACGACTAATAATATGCTTGTGGGTAGGGTCTGACGCTGCAACTACTCATCGTCTCACCTCAAGAAATGGGTAGTGGGGGTTTGGGTGCAGGTCTTGGATGTTTTTCCCTTTATGGTTATTGTGACCAGAGGTTGGTTCGCGCTCATCTTTTCAAACCCGACACATGTTGAGTGGGTTCTCACGAAATTATGGCACATATAGATGGCCCCTATAATGTTGAAAAGATTGTCTCCTTTATTTGATCCCGAGAAAGAGCAATTAGGAACAAGACTGATCTAGGTAAGGGTGTCGAGCTTGTCGCTGCAATTCTGGACTGAGGATGTATTCAAGCAAATTCGGGAGAATCTGGGGACTTATTTAGATTATGGTTAATCATTTGTTGAGATGGAAAAGATGGTTATTGCACAGATTCTAGTTCATCTTGACACAAGGGAGGGATTGGGGGAAAGTTTGATGCTTCAATGCGAGGGTTTCTCCATATTACAGAAGCTGGATTATGAGGGTGTCCCTTTTAGGTGTAGAAGGTGTCATGAAGTCGGTCCCCTGTACAAAGAATGTTCATAATTGGCAAAGGAAAGGATGGTGGAGGACAAATAGGGTGGGAAGGACAGTGAATACAAATCCAACATGTAGGAACCTCTCAAGAAACTGGCCTGCCAGAACAAAGGGTCGGTACAATCTGCCGGTTCAGAAGCTTAAATCTTGGGAGGGCCTCCTTAAGCTCCTTCGGTCATCACCCGATCTCGTGGAGCAGCATCCTCGACGATCTAGGATACTTCTCTTCTCTCCCCTCCCTCGAAACCTTTTACTTCTTATCATGATGGTTTTATCTCCTTTGTTGCATGTTCAACTATGAATGATAAGATATCCTTTGTATGTCATTTATCCTCTATTGCATGCCCCATGATAGTTGTCTAGCTCCCTTTCCCGTTGTCCTGACCCCTCCCATCGTTTGCATGTCCGTGATTAAGGAGTCCTCATCAGAGTCATGTGCAAGTCACAGATACAATTTGTGCTCTTTAGACAAGCAGCGCATAGGTCACGACAGGGGTTTAGGTATTTCATCATCTCCCAATTTTGTTAAATTTGGCAAAGGTAGACGGTCACATATGTTAAAAGCTATCCATAAGGCTAGTTTGGATGCTGTAGGTTTTAACCCCGTACAGAAATTACCTGCATACGAATTCTAAATTACAGGAAAAATAAAATGCGAGAGCATAACACATAAAACACATATACACAGAGATTTCCCATTGGATCCCAAAACCAGGACTACCAACTTGATTTTTCATTATATTCCTTTCAATGTTACAATACATATTTATACATGCCAAAGCATCCAATA
>APFE030265123.1:0-70091 GCA_000404065.3 Pinus taeda | reverse complement strand
TACCATGGACCGAAAAACCATCGCGTCCAAAACCATGGACCGAAAACCATAGGTAGGTTCGCCCAACCTAATGTAGGGTCCAAAAAAATATTTCCCGGAACACTGCCCTGGACCCCATAGAGGGGGGCTACCTGCCCCCCTGTGACCCCCCCGTTGCGCAATCTGCACAACAAAAGGGGGGCTCTGCCCCCCCTCTAACCCCCCGGTTCACTACGTAGACTAGTCGTGGAAAGAATATAACACAACCCAACAAATGTT
The DNA here is from genome assembly GCA_000404065.3 of Pinus taeda. Lineage (NCBI taxonomy): Eukaryota > Viridiplantae > Streptophyta > Pinopsida > Pinales > Pinaceae > Pinus > Pinus taeda. The sequence continues at coordinate 69,833 of APFE030265123.1, read as the reverse complement.
GTCGTAGGAAAGAAACTTTCTATTGACAAGGTTCATAGAGCAAGAAGCAACCCGGATTTGTTTACCAAATAAAGTGGCTATCCTTTAATTGTAGAGGGTTGGCTAGCCCTGATAAAAAACTAGCCCTCATATGATTAATCGAGTTTTAAAGACTGGATTTATTTTTTCTTCAGGAGACATTAGGGTATAGCGAGCAAATTGTCTCGATTCTTGAAGCAATTAATTGGGGTGGACATTCCATGCCCTAGATGTAAAAGGGCATTCAAGATGTATGGCTATGGGGATTAATGGTAGAAAAATAAAATTTCTGAATGTTTGGGGACAAGAGGGTGCACTTATGGCAGATTTGCTATCAAAAGAGATAGGTATGGAAATTTCGGTTGATCAATATTTATGGCCCATGTCACAACAGAACGGAATTTTGGGAGGATCTCATGGGTGCATCTTTCATGCAAGCAGTCAATTTGATCATGGGGGGCGATTTAAACTTTTCCCTGGGTCTTGCAGAATTCCAGGGACACAACGCACAAGTAGACTCGCTCACTGAATTTTTTGAACAAATGATCGAATCCAATAGACTCATTAATACTGAATCTATGCATACTTTGCCTACTTGGAGAAATCACAAAATAGGTAATGCCTCGTTGGTTAGGCGCTTGGATAGATTTCTCATCAAGGAATCCATAATGGAAAAGTTCAATATGATTAGAAAGTGGGTCGGATAGGGGGGTATCTCAGTTCATTCCGCTATTTTTTTTGGAAATTGTCGGAAGGCCCCCTAAGTCATGTGCTCCATTTAAGTTCAACTTGACTTGGTCAGAGAATGAAGATTATCGCAGTTTGGTTAAATCAAAGTGGCAGGCTTGGACCCCTTATGTGAATATCTCATCGGTCAAGCATCTAGCACAAAACCTTCATCATCTCAAAAAAGGATGATTGAGTGGGCAAAGGCAAAGAAGGAAAAAGATGAGGAAGCTCTCCATAAAATTGAAGAGGAATTAGCTAACTTAGAGGACGCTGTTAATGGTGGATATGTATCTCTGGAATCAAAACAACACGTCACCTAGCTTGAGGCAAACAAAATCAAGTTGAAAAGGGTAAGAGAAGAAATGTGAAGACTTAGAAGCAAAGTTATATGGATGCACTTTGGAGATGACAACACCAATTATTTCTAGCATTTTACCAGAGGTAGAAAATCCATTAACATTATTTGGTCCCTTCAGGACAAGGATAGAAATTATGCTCAAATATTCAAGAGTCTTGCTAACCTTGGAATTCAGCACTTCAATAATCTATTTAAAGCCCAACAGGAATCCTTTCTAGCAGAAATCATCAAGATGGTCAACTTTTTCCCCCGATTTGTCAATGAAGAAGAAATGAAGACCTGTTTGCCCCAATTTCAATGGGTGAATTGGAAGCAGTATTGAAGTGGTTCAGGAAAGATAAGAGTCCATGTCCGGATGGGTGGCCAGTTGAAATTTACCTTACCTTTTTTAATTTAATTGGGCACAACCTTCTAAGAGTAATTGAACATTGTAGAAAGAATGGGAGAATGTATCAGGGCTTTAATGCTACCTTCATTGCTTTAATCCCCAAATCTGATAATCCTGTCAGCGATAACAATTTTAGGCATGTATCATTGTGTAACTGTATATATAAAATCTTAGCCAAAATCATCATTAACATAATCAAGACCATTTTATCCCAGAACATCTCCATGAAACAATTTGCCTTTTTGGAAAATAGGGAGATCCAAGAAGCCATAGGTATAGCTCAAGAGGGCCTCAATTCCATCAAAGTTAACAAACTCAAAGGAGTGATAATGAAAATTAATTTATCAAAAGCTTTCGATAGGACAAGTATGGCTATGCGGATGCTATTAATGCATGTGGGATTCCATAATGATTTTATCAATTGGATTATGTGTTACGTATCTGCAGTCTCTTACAGCGTACTGATCAACAGAGCGGCTACAAACTTCTTTCATGCTGAATGAGGCCTTAGGAAAGGATGTCCATTATCCCCTTTACTCTTTCTATTAGTCATGGAAGGGTTGAGTACACTGATAATTGTCGATAGGGAGTGTGGGAAATTTAAAGGGAATTAGATTGCAAAAAACATATCATAGTCCCACCTTCTATTTGTTGATGATGTCCTCATTTTTATGAATGGAGCTAGTAGTGACTCATCTGTGCTTTCCAACATTTTCAATATTTTTTGCAAGGCTACAAGCATGGAAACCAATCAAATGAAATCCATGTTATCTACATCGGAATCTTCTCCATATGAAATCGTATATGCTTCATAGAGATTCCCCTTCAAGCAGTTAGAACTTGAAGAAGGACTGAAGTATCTTGGTTTTCGACTCAAACCAAATAATTACAAGATAGCACCAAATAATTACAAGATAGCAAACCGGTCATGGTTGATTGCTAAATCAGACTAAAAATTTGGCATCATAAATGGCTTTTTAGGCTTGGGCATTGGTCCTTATTAAAATTGTTCTAGAGGCCATACCAATATATTGGATGTCATTATCTTGGATTCCAATAGGAGTCCTCCACAAAGTCTAGCAAATATGTTGCAAAATTCTATGGCAAGGGAAGAAAGAAGGAAAACTTTTTGCATGGATTAGACAGGAGAAAATAGCTCTCGCTGCCAAAATGCGATGGCATCTTATATCTACAAACGACTTATGGAAACAAGGGGTTACTGAGAAATACATATCCCCCCTTCAGGTCGAGGAATGGATCAATCTGCCCCATTGGAACAGCTCAAATATATCCTTGATGTGGTGAGCGATCTTAAATTCTTTTGAATATATCAGGGTTGGCCTAGCATGGAGGGTAGGGATCAGGGAATGGATTTGCATTGGGATGGATGCTTGGTCTAGAAGCGGAATTGCACATATCCTCCCACATGATCTCCAACAATTTCTCACGAAAGCAAGTTATAGGGCCTTAAATCATATCGCTGATGGTGAGAACTCTACCCTGTTGGGCCAGAGCTTGAAGTCGGCACATGATCTCCGAATATCGGCTCAATGGCATCAAAGTTGGAATATATACACCAATGCCCTCACAAAAGCTCATATCAAAATTCAAGAGGATCAACTCATATGGACTCTCGCCTCCCATGGCAATTACACACCAAAAGATGGTTACATTTTCATCTGTGCAGAAAAAGAACCAAATAACAGTATTTGGTGGTGGAAATTGATTTCGAAACTCAAAGGTCCCCCTAGAACAAAGTTGTTTATGTGGTGTCTGTTAAGAAATAAGGTTCCTACAGGTGATAATCTTCAACATCGATCCCTTCAAGGTCCAACCTGGTGCACTTTATGCAAGGAGAATGCAGAATCTATAATCCATCTTTTTCTTCAATGTCCCATCACCATCGATGTATGGAACCAGAGTTATCATATGTTGCCAATTAATATGAGGTGGCAAGGTCAATCGGTATTTTTGAAGCATGGGAATCCTGGTGGAATCAGGCACACCCTACTAAAGTCAAGAATCGGCCCCTTCTTGTTTGTTGGGCCATTTGTTGGGCAGGAAAAAAAAGTTAGACAAACAAAATTGGTTAATATCCAGCAACCATACAATGGCTACATATCAAATGATCCCTAACGATGATCAACAACAAAGGATTCAAAACATTTATATTGAAGTCATAGACAAATCCATCCCATGGGCCTATTTTGACAGTTCCGCTTGACCAAAAGGTTGTGGTGGTGGGGTTGTCCTATTCTTAAATGAAAATCATGTTTTTAAATTAAAATGGGATTAGAGAGAGGCACAAACAAGTATGCAGAATTGAACAGCCTTAGACTATTGCTTATTTTCCCCCTAGAAAAGGGTTATCGGAAACTACAAATTTATGTGGATACAAAAATCGTCATTAAATGGTTCAACCAAGATACAAATTTTCAAATGCACACACTCAGAAATCTATTGGATGAAGTTATGATATTAAAATTGTAATTTGACTTGGTGACATGTCATCACATCTACAAAGAAAGGAACTAAATTGTCGACAGTCTATCCAAAGAAGTTGTGGAGCAACATTTGGGTTCATGGTTGATACAAGAGTAGATGGAGAAGGATCATTATCACTCTATCAGAGGGTTTCATCGAGACATAGGATCCAACAGCTGCTTGATCCCTTGGGGATTATAGTCAGGACATTTTTTGATAATTTTTGCAGATAACTTATATATGCTATTTTACTTTTTTGTATATCTCTATCCACACATCTACTTATATGCAGTATTTTTCTTACTAAACTCTGAGCTTTATGATGTAAGTGGAAAATGTGGCCACCATTTTTTGAGATATGCTCCTTTGCAACATCTACAACATGTAATTTTCAAAATTATATATAATGGAAATTACGATTTTTCCTTGGGAAAAAAATTAAACCACAACTAGACATACAATGATAATATTTTTGGATGATCAACTATATGGACTAAACTGAATGGATCTATAGATGCTCACCTAACCAAGTTGAAATATAGAAGGAATCAATGAGATGATGCTACAAAAACGAATTCAAAGCAATAGACCAAGTGACCTTCAATATTATCCGCATGATCTACAAGCACTTCAAGACTCAAACATCACTTACAAGAATAAGAAATTATATTTAGAGAAATTGAATGTAATGTTGTAAAGAGATATTTAAACAAAACATTGCATACAAAAGACTCATAAACATCACTTATAAGAATAAAAAATTATATTTAGAGAAATTGAATGTAATGTTGTTAAGAGATATTTAAACAAAACATTGCATACAAAAATGACGGTGGCCTTTGCATCCTATGTCAATAGGCAAAGGAAAGAATTTTGAGAAAACAACCAAAGGGTTAATCAAACAAGTTGAAGACATTAAACAATTGATTTGAACAGGGATATGAAGAAACTTTGCAGCGATGTTGCTCACATATAAAAGATAAAGAAGAAACTAGGTACATCAGTTGTTCATAGTAAGAGTACAATAGTGATAGCAAACACACGTGCATCCTTGACTTTGAGGCGATCCAAGTCTCCAAGGTTAAAGGATTTACAAGATAGTTATATCTGACAAAGGATGAGCTACACAAAGCACAAGGGTCTTGAGAAATTATATTGAAGTGAATGATGGCAAGAATTAGATAATGTACTTTTTATTCCAATGGTTTGAAACAAGTGTTTTATCGATCAGCCAAAAAGCACTGAGATAAACAAACATTTTATAGTTAAAATGAAAACAGTGTGTATTGTCGCTACACAAAGCACAAGGGTATTGAGAAATTATATTTAAGCGAGTGATGCCAACAATTAGATGATGTACTTTTTATTCCAAAGGTTTGAAATAAGGGTTTTCTCAATCAGCCAAAAAGCGCGAAGAAAAACAAACATTTTATAGTTAAAATGAAAACAGTGTATATTGTCACTTAACAAGTGTAGGAGAACAAGAATATGTGAGGCACATATTCTTGGATAAACAACAGACTTTATGATAAAATTTATCACAAACAAGTGTATGGCCAAATGACAAAGGGTAGGGAAACCATGGAATATATGAGATATCCGTTGGATAAATAACATAAATGTTGGCAATCTGAACAAACAACTTTGAAATGAAAGGTTTAGACATGGCAATCCTCGCTGGTGGTTTGCATGTAAACTTAAATATGGTTGTACTGATTCCAAGTTGGTACAAAACACTTTTGAAGCAATAGAGAAACAAGAAGCAACATTAAGAAGAAAAGAGTCCAGAGGTACCAACATGTTGCACATACACTTAACAAAAGGAGATGAAATTACTAATTTAGTTTTTAATGAATGAAAAAAAACAATTCTCAATTTAAATCAAATTTGACTTGCAGTCACGATTTCCTAAGAATGAATTTGTTCACGATTTCCTAAGAATGAGTTTGTCTGTAAAAGGTCTAAGAATCTACTTCTTAAAGCCTGAAAATATTTTATTTTGGCTTTTCGACTCCATATTGTAAGGTGAACCTCTAAAGATGTGAAAAATCTCTCTCCAAACTGTACACACAACTTTCGTTGAATATGACTTTCAACATGATTATATCTGCATATTTATAATTAAACAACCGGTTTGAATAAAAATATGAAGAAACTTCGAAGTAATGTTGCTCAAATAAATAGAAAATAATGAGAGAGTAAAAAAGACACATCACTTGTTCATTGCGAGAGCAAGCATAAATATATCCTCAACTTCGAGGTAATCCAAGTCTCAAGGGACTTACAAGATAGTCCTAAGTGGCAATAATGAGTGGCACAAAGCATAAGGGTCTTTGGGAAATTATATTAACATGAGCGATGGCAAAGAATTGGATAATATACTTTTATTCCAAAGAAGATTTCAAGTAAGCATTTGCTCAATCGGCCAAAAACACGAATGAAAAGAAAGATTTAATGGTAAAAATTAAAACAGCTGGGTATATGGTCAGCGACGAAGGGTAGGAACCATGGATTGTATAAAGCACATCCTTGGACGAAGGACAAGAAATAATGTTAAAATTATCACAAACAGGTGTACAGTCAATGACCTACGGTAGGTCAGCGACCAAGGTAAGGTAACCGTGGAATGCATAAGGCACATCTTTGGATAATTGACAAAAATTTAAGGTAGGGAAACCATGGAATGTATGAAGCACATCCTTGAATAAACAACATAAATGTTGGCATTTTGAATACATAGCTTTGAAATAAAAGGTTTGGACATATAGCGATCACCACTGGCTCGGTTGCATCTAAGCTTAAATATGGCTGAAGAGTTTCAAAGTTTGTACAAAGAGCTATTTTTAGGCAGTGGAGAAATAATAAGCAACTTTTAACAAAAAAAGAACTCAAGCAGCAAAAAATCACTTATACTTGGTCATTGGGAAATACAAAGAACTTAACCTGGACTATACTCATGAAAAACGAGGTCGTACATTCTCAATTCAGTCTGAGGAGTTTGCGGCATTTAAGGCACTTTAGAAGGGCACGGTTGCAAACCCGATAGAGGAAACCATAATTCTGTTCCAATATGTTTGAAGAATATTGCATGAGATCACCAGACAACTTGATACAACTTGTCAACAAAATTAAGTTGCTGAGACAGCACAGTCATGGTCAAGATCGCAAAAGTATTGTCGAGGGAAAAAGGCTTAATTATTCATTTTGGGAAAAACTGCTTTTGTAATGGAGAATTCTAGGATAGCCAAGGAAATTCTGCACATGAAACGAAAGGTTAGTATCGATCAAGCCAATCCCAAGAGGACGGGGAGAAACTTGGATTGGCAAGTTTGACACAGGTGTGAAACCAATGAATTGAAAAACAATCATGATGACTGAATGCACTCTGAAAATATCGCAACTGAACATAGCCACATCTAGAGCAAACAATTAGCAACTTATCTAAATGGTCCTCTTTCTAATAATATGCAATGCACTTTTGCCAGAGTTTTTTGAGAAAGTTCAAGAAAACGATTTTTATGCTTTTATGTATTGCAGGTGTTGAATACATAGCCTCGGACATAAATCATAGCTATGCTGCAGATTCGGTCACACCATGTACATACTCTGCCTGTGACTTTATGATAGAAGCATAAGCAATTTGAAAACTACAACTAGGAAACCGAGGAAAAATTCCCTAGCTTCTCATCATGTGATGTTCAATAGATTATAGAAAATCCATGTGAAATTTAACTAGCAAAACAAAAATATGAGTAATTCCATCCACGAACGAAGGGAATGCTTATTTATTCTCATCTAACTATTATAAAGATAAATACCATACTAAATTCATTAAAGTCACCAAGGACTGCAGAGCCTACTTTAGATTGGGCTAATCCTTTTCCTGCTAATGGCAAAAGCGTTGTCCTCTAAGATCAAGAGACCAAGACATGATTTCCTCTTGAACTTTACAAAGTTCCGAAGACCCCAATAATGGGCCACTTGAAAGAAGGTAAAAAACTCGGTTTCCTTAGGCCCAGGATACTGCCACATCCCAGTTACGAACTTCATGTCCTGCAATATCAGAAGCAAGTCAAGTTATTCTTCAGTTGGTGCTATGAATATGAAAACCAGTATCATGATTATTTTACAACGTTGCTAGGCACTTGCATTTACTCGAAGCATTTCTAATAAATTATCCTCCATGCTCAAATTACCAATCCATTCACAAATACAAAGCTCTTTAATATATTCACAATTTCACACATCATGTAGATTTGGGGTAACTTGAACTCTTAATGTTGTTCCACGAGGGGCCAAATCCCTTGAGCAGTAAATTTTTATCATTTAAGACAGATCTAGGTTAAGATGAAGAGAAGGGTAAAAATATGTGAATATCATATTTATGTATTTCTATTTTTGTGTAAATCTGGATCTCTCCTTCTCTCTTTATATAGCAGTTTCTATATTAGGTGTACATTTCAAATCTCTTTTTGCATTATATATATATATTATATATATATTATATTTTTTTATTTTTAAAATATATTTGACTAACATAAAATATTACTATATTTATTTCGATTATTTGTTACTATTTGTTTTGAAGCTGACATTAAGTACTAGCCACATGCATGGCAACATCTATATTGTACTAAGCTGTAGTGCACCTCAATAATTTTGATGCAACAAGAATAACTAGAACAATGTTATAAAGGGTCCTTGTAAAAATAAAAAAATCTAATGTTCTACATGTTACCATGGATCACAATTTTAAATGGACACTTGGGCATTTGCATGCTTGAATATGAACAATGTCTCTATATGATTATATGATAAGTTGTGGGGCTCCGGGTAAAATATCTAAGTTCCATGTAATGTCCCCAAGGAATTAATTGGCCCAAGGGACAAAGTGGTCCTCGATATAGGGGAAAACCCCAAAATACCCAATGTTTGGGCAGCAGAGGGCAAGTTTTAGGGGCAGCCAGGGCAAAAAAGCCCAAAGTTGGAGTTTGGTATGAACCTTACTCAATTAATTCGGGAAAAAAATCCCATCAAGGAAATCTATAAATACATGAGGGTTATATTCATTTGAGGCATCATTGGATTGGATTATTTGCCTTTGTTTTCTTTGACACTGAGGCTCAGAGGGTTTTAAGAACCCATTTTTTCTTGGACTAGTTTCGGTCGAGGTGACCCACCCTACCTAGTCACTCTTCTTTTGTTCTAGCACAAGTTTTGGATTAACTATGATTTGGTCTGTCGATTTGGTATTTTGGTTTGCTCTGGCAACAGGGACTTATTTATCTAAGGAGCAACAAAGTATATCGTGAAAAAAACTGAGGTTAGATGGATCCTTTGAGGCAGACCAAAAATCCTTTATGCAAGGGAACGACATTCATGTGGCAATGGAAATCCGTAAGGCAAGCAAGTCGAGGTTTCTGAGGTAGTCGTAGATCCTCTGAGACAAACAGAACGTAACTATCAAAGGCTAATTATCTGAAACAGATCGAAGTTTCCCGATGTCATAGGTCGAAGATTTCTTGTGGTCAAAACCCTTGTGAAGTCATCTTATACCAAGAGTAAAATTCATCTACAGTAGACCAAAATACATCCTGAGTTTGGCATCGCCCTCCAATCAATTTCTGAGGCTGAAATTGCGGACGGATAGACATTCTCTGCCCATCTGAATCCATCTAAGTATGAACAAGAGCCCTTCAAGGTAGTCCAAGCCCACAGAGGTTAGACAAGTTTGGATCAGGTCGAAGTTTCTAGAGTAATTGCAAAAGTACTAAGACAAATTTTGAAGTTCTGAAGCAAATCAAAGTTCAATCACCCACTCAAACACTCGCTATCTCCCTGAGGCAATCCAGGTTTCAATGATGATTTTCAATTGTATCTCAGACAAGCCTGTAACAAGAAAAGAAGTCAGCCCTGAAGCTAGTCAAGCAGCTTAAGTGTAGTACAGATCAGTGATAAGATACATTTGGTTAGTAAACGAGTTCGGTTGAATTCAAGAAAAATTGGAACTTATTGGAAATGTATTGGACTATTGAAGTATTGTTGAATTGATTTGGAATTGTACTGGACTATTGAAGTACTGTTGAATTGATTCGGAATTGTACTAGACTGAAGAAGTACTGTTGAATTGATGAATGATTAAGCTATATCCTTGCACTATATGGTTTATTATGCAGTGAAAGAGTGGTACAGTTTATTATATTTGTATGAAATAGACTATAACATTTCTGACAGCACAAGAATTTTGTTGAAACCCTAGTTACTTAAGAACCCTATGACACAAATCTTACTAGGATATTACACTGGTATCAGAACACAAGCATCCTGCCATCTTGTGAGTGCACGAGCCTTGAATGCTTCCAGAAGATATGAGCAACATCATTGTAAGAAGAAAGAGAAAAACCATCTGCCAACTATGGGTGATGGAACAGGGCAAGGGTAACAAGATCCTAGTGACCTACTAAATGCAATATTCTAGCAACAACAGAAAATGACCAATGCGCTACTGGAAGGACAACAACATAAGGCTCAGGCTATTGTCCAAGCTAAATAATCTTGGTAACAATGGGTTAAAGCAGGTAATAGGATTACTACTCAAGGAAGCGGCACCCATAACCCCGGTTTCTCTAATGTTGTTCCTCAAACACACAACAGGACAAAGAGTGGAAGGAGTCTCAGACCCTTAGTTTTTAAACCGTCTATAGACAACGACTCAAGAAGCAAACAAAGCCTAATAGACTTTTTGACAAGTACTTTTGGGAGTATGCAGCACTAGAAGAGAATACTCAAGCAGCCCTAACTTTCCGGGAATACAACAACATCAAATATCAGAATAGACCCAGGGAACAATGAAATTTGGATTTGATGTGCAAGGTAAGAAAATTGCACATCCCCTCTTTTGATTGGTGATCAAAATGCTCAGCAAGGGCTTGGGTACAAAATTTGGACACCTATTCCCAACTTAATCCCAAGCAGGAGACAAAGGCTATTCAATTCGCCACACTACACCTAGAAGGAGAAGCACAGGATTGGTGGTATCGTCGACTAGTTACGTTGGGGCATGCAAACATCACATCTTATGTAGACTTTACGCAGAGATTCTTGGGGCATGCAAACATCACATCTTATGTAGCCTTTACGCAGAGATTGATAAATAGATTTGATCAGAAGAACCCAGATATACACAAGATAAAATCTCGCCCTCAAGACAAGGATTGCATTTACAGAGAATTTACTAGCAGCAACAAGGAGCACAAAACAAAACTAGCATGCATAGTATCCAGCCAATGTTGAAATTTCATATGATGATTGGCCTGTTGTTGAACAAGTGGTGTAAAACGAGACTGCGGCAACTTTACCAGGCATGATTCTGAACCTAAGTCCATTATCTACGAAGTACATCTTGATGTGAAGCATAAGCTTATATGCTAGCAAACTTGAAGGATTTTCTTGGGAAATTGTGGAGCAAGGTGGAAGTCTGACTGAAGACATAATGGGTCATTTGACTGCTACAAAAGAGGGAGAAAGATGCAGCCTGCACATTGTTGAAATCTCTAATGGAAAAATTGATTGGTAGCATCAATTTTGTAGATTAGAGCAGGTGAAATTTGTGCCTCATGGGGGTGCAGAATTTGAATCATATAAGGATCGCCACATTCAAGTAACTAATGAAGATATGGATGCAGGCATGATTCTGAACCTAAGGAAGTCCATTATCTACAAAGTCCATCTTGATGTGAAGCATAGTTTATATGCTAGCAAACTTGAAGGATTTTCTTGGGAAATTGTGGAGCAAGGTGGAAGTCTGACTGACACATAATGGGTCATTTGACTGCTACAAAACAGGGAGAAAGATGCAGCCTGCACATTGTTGAAATCTATACTGGAAAAATTGATTGGTGGCATCAATTTTGTAGATTGAAACAGGTGAAATTTGTTCCTCATGGGGGTGCAGAATTTGAAGCATATAAGGATCGCCACATTCAAGTAACTAATGAAGATATGGATGCAGGCATGATTCTGAACCTAAGGAAATCCATTATCTACAAAGTCCATCTTTATGTGAAGCATAGTTTATATGCTAGCAAACTTGAAGAATTTTCTTGGGAAATTGTGGATTAAGGTGGAAATCTGACTGAAGACATAATGGGTCATTTGACTGCTACAAAACAGGGAGAAAGATGTACCCTGCACATTGTTGAAATCTCTAATGGAAAATTTGACTGGCAGCATCAATTTTGTAGATTGGAACAGGTGAAATTTGTGCCTCATGGGGGTGCAGAATTTGAAGCATATAAGGATCGCCACATTCAAGTAACTAATGAGATATGGGCGCAGGCAGTAGAATGCAAACTTTAATGAATGAAATGGCATCTCACAGTGCTGGTATGTACGAAATGGTAACTGTGAAGTTTGAAGGCAACTTTTCATGTTTAAGGGTGCATGAGAAAAAGTTGCAGCACCTAGATTTGTCATTGCTTGGGGGCAAGCAATGTCTGAAAGGTGGGATTGTAATGTCCCCAAGGGATTAATTGGCCCAAGGGATGAAGTAGCCTATCTATCCCCATAGGCTGTAGTCCTCGATAAAGGTAAAAACCCCAAAATACCCAATGTTTGGGCAGTTGGGGCAAAAAAGCCCAAAGTTGGGGTTTGGTGTCAATAAATAGAAGAGGGTTAGATTCATTTGAGGCATCATTGGATTGGATTATTTGTCTCTGTTTTCTTTGAGCCTAAGGCTCCAAGGGTTTTGAGACCCCATTTCTCGTTGGACTAGTTTCGATGGAGGTGATCCCACCCAACATAGTCACTCTTCGTTTGTTCTGGAACAAGTTTTGGATCAACTCTGGTTTTGTCTCCCAATTTGGTATTTTAGTTTGTTTTGGCAATAGGGACTTATTTATCGAAGGAGAAACAAAGTATTTGGTGAGAAAAAGTAAGGCCAGATAGATCCTTTGAGGCAGGTCGAAACTCCTTTAAGCAAGGGAACGTCATTCCTGTGGCAGCCAAAATCTCTGAGGCCAATAGGTCGAAGTTTATGAGGTAGCCACGGATCCTCTGAGACAAACAGAACATAACTACCTGAGGCTAATTGTCTGAAACATTTCGAAGTTTCCTGAGGTCATAGGTCAAAGATTTCCTGAGGTCAAAACCCTTGCAAAATCATCTTATAGCCAAATAAAATTCATCTATAGTAGGCCGAAATACATCCTGGGTTTGACGTCACCCCCAATCAATTTCTGAGGCCAAAACTGTGGACATATAGTCATTCTCTGCCCATCTGAATCCATCTAAGTATGAACAGGAGCCCTTCAAGGTAATCCGAGCCCACGCTGAGGTTAGACAGAAGTCTGGATCAGGTCGAAGTTTCTGGAGTAATCACAGAAATACTGGGATAGATTTTGGATGAGTTCTGAAGCATATCAAAGTTCGATCATCCACTCAGACACTCGTTATCTCCCTACAGCAATTCACGTTGCATTTCTGAGTTTTAATTGTATCTCAAACAACCCTATAACAAGAAAAGAAGTCCGCCCTGAAGCTAGTCAAGCAACTTAAGTGTAGTCTGGATCAGTGATAAGATACATTTTGTTAGTAAATAAGTTCAGCTGAATTCAAGTTGAACTGGAAATGATTGGAATTGTACTGGACTGTTGAAATACTGTTAAATTGATTTGGAATTGTACTGGACTGGTGAAACACTATTGAATTGATTAATGACTAAGCTATATTCTTGAACTGTATCATTTATTATGTAGTGAAAGAGCAGTATTGTTTATTATATTTGTATGAAATAGACTATAACATTTCTGACAGCACAAGAATTTTGTTGAAACCCTAGTTACTTGAGAACCCTAGGGCACAAGTCTTCCTAGGACATTACTTTCCACAGGGACATATCCCCACCAAAGAAAAACTCATACCTGTCATTTTGGATTTATATGGACTTTGAGAACGCCGAGAAACAACTCCAAACTGCTGGGGACTTGCTGACCATCACCAAGATGTTCAGCGAAATTTGGGGGTATTCCAGGAATGTATGTTCAGTTTTGATAATGGGCATTGCCAATTGGGCAATATGATCATTTTTCCCATCCATTTTTTTCCATATTTTACTGACTCTAAAACTGTTGTACAGGTTGTAGCTCAAAATATGGGTTTTGTATGATGAACATTGATTTGGGTTTTTGGTGATTTAAAATATTGTCTTTTCAGCAACACAAGTGTCCATGTGTAACACCCCCAGGTTTCCCAAACCCCTTTGTGTTTTCCAATGAAGTTTCTCTTCCAGGTTTCGAGATCCATGTAGGCTATCCTCTCCTTCAGTTTTCAGTAACATATACATTTAGAAGAATATTTACATCATTATAAGGTCTAGTATGATCAGTGTTGCGAACATTTCGATAACATCCAATTTTATCTTGAAATCACAATTTTTTGGCATAGCCGATGTTTGACGACTTTTACCAATATTTTGATGGTATCTTGATTTTGCCGATGTTTTACCAATATCTTTCCGATTTTTACAATTTTCTGGTTTTCCAGACCCTTGCTGATTTTATCCCGATGCCGATGTTCGCAACATTGAGTATGATATCTCTGTTGGAACTCCTAGAGCAACAAGGATCTGTGACTTCCTTCTCAGCCTATGCTACAGCCCTGGAAGGGTAGTGATATAGACTAAGGGACTGCAAAGGAAAAGAAGGGGGTGCACTACCTTGGGTTGTGCTGAGAGTATTGGAGTAGGTGTCGTCTATGGTTGGGTGGAACATCTAAGGTTTGCAACCAGTTCATGACAATTATAAAAGATAAGTGCCATATTGTCATTTATATATTTCTACTATGTTAATTATGTATTTGTGCATGTTTATGGTTTATATGATTATATGTTGTTCTGGTCATATTAGATGCTGCACAGCATATAGTACACATTAGCCAGGCATGAGCAGAGTTGAGTCATGGTGCCGGGGGTACCTACATGATAATATTATACCTGGTGGGGTAACCAGGATGTGCTATATTGTGGTAATGGAGCCTGGTCAGTATAATTATCCATGGTGAATAAAATTATCGTATCAGAGGTACTGCAGAGGCCAAAGGAAATTTAAAAATTCATGGTATCAAAGTTGGTGTATAGTAGTGTGGCGGCTGGCCCAGCTGGTGGGCTGAGGAGGATACATCAAAATCCCAGGAAATGCAACATCTCAAAGGGCTGATCATCGTGGTTATTTCTCTTGTTCTTCTCATATTTCAGGTCGTCTCAGCTTTTACATATTTTACATGGGTGTCCAGGGGTTTTTCAAGCCTAATTCTTCCACCATCCTAACCTCAAGCATTCTGAAAAAAATCAGATAGTAGTGATTCAGATTGGACACTAAATACTTGAATAATTCCTATTCAATCACCTTCCTAATCTGAAATATGAATCTAATCTCTTTACAGAATGCATGCATGTATATTCCGAAGTGTTTTGGAGTGGTTTTAATACAGCTGTAACAATTTTGGAATGTCTTTTGGTGTAATCATCATTAATAATAAATATGAGGGAGAAAAGTTCATGTCTCAAAGACCCTTTATGGACCTTATAGCATATTGAAAGTAGTTTCACTGCATTTTCCTAAAGCTAAACTGTATTTTGCTCATGTCTAGAGGCCAATAATGCAATGTCACTCAGCTTTTTCAAATGACTGTGCAGAATACTATATAGTATAGAGACTATTATGTTTGGTGAATTCTAAATTTTTAATACTTATTATTATTATTGTCATTCCTTAAAAAATTTGGAGGTGCACTCTAACTGTCCTGGAGACACGTCCCCATCCAAAAAACCAATGCAACATAGTAAAATATGAAATTTCTTATTCGAATAATAATATGCAAGTCCAGACCTTACAAGATGACCTTTATCCAGTATAGCACACAAGATTTGGAACTACGTAACTGTATTTGAATACATGGATAGGAAAGTTTAATTAAAATAAATATGCTGATGACATTGATCGACTCCTAAATGAGTATGTTCATCATATAACATGAATGGAAAATTCATAATGCACATAAAATTCACATCTACGACAAATAGCTACTAGCAAAAACAAAAATGATGCCCTCCCATCTTCCCTCGGCAAACATACAAGTCATGATCTCCCTGTATGTTCATCATATAACATGAATGGAAAATTTATAATGCACATTAAATTCAAATCTACGACAGATAGCTACTAGCAAATACAAAAATGACGACCTCCCTCCTTCCCTCATCAAACATAAAAGTCACAATCTCCATCCCCCTCCCTCTTTCACACATACATGCACCTGCACCCACAAGCGTACACACAGAAAGTGGAGGCTTACCTCATTTCACAATTCGTCCTTTCTGATATCATCTTTGCTTACAGAATCTCTGTTTTTATTAATGAAGTCGATGATGTCCTCCTTTGATCTATCTCCCTCATAGCTCACAACCTTGCCAGTTGCAGAGACCATATATAATGTTGGATACCCCTTTATGTTAAAGGTCTTGGTAGAAATATCATTACTAGTGCCATCCTGGGTGTGAGAAAAAGATGGAAATCATATCAATCAAGCTACAAATTATGTAAATAAAAATCAACAGTAATAACACATGATGTCCACTTATCTATGTACCTGAAACATACTCTATGAAAGATGCCATAATATGATGAACTCAAATAAATAATAAGTATTAGCGTTCCTTTCATTATAAAGGCTCTAACGTATATATTCAGACTTCATCTACTAGGATTTCAACTCTTCAACAATAGGTGTGTGTCAGAGACTGCATAAGTCATGAACTGCACGAGTTTGCAGTTAGGCCGTGAAGACATCAATGTTCAAGGGGTATCATTGGGACAGATTCAAGAATGTGCAAACTTTGCTCATCTGTGAGATTCGTGTATTGAATACCCCAAAGAACATCCCTTTGTATTATCACTACAAGGAAACATACCTAGCCTGTCACGACTCACATTCCTGTATGTCTCCTCTTTTTCATGGTCCGACCATAAATGCATTTTATTTTTTTTCGCAAACAATGGCTTTGATGGCGTTGGCATGACATGATGCATTCAGCAGCTTAGAAGTAGCTATACTAAGGAACATGTAAAATTTGACTTGCCAAATGTACATGGATATTTATTGTTTTTATCTTGCAAACTATATGAGAATCAAATTTCTATAAAGGAAAAAGTATCCCAGCTTTTAATTTATATTTACCATGTACATTGATGAAAGTGTGTATCTTGCCAATCAGAAACCATAAATTCAATGCACAAGCATCCATTTCATATTTTTTCAAACCACCAACATATGCCCCAAGCCCCACACTCTCTTCGCACTTTGTATGAAGAAAAAAACAAGTGATAGTTGGGGCCAATTCAGCTAACACATCATCGTCCTCATCCTATAAAGTTGTGCAAAATGTAAAGAA
The DNA here is from genome assembly GCA_000404065.3 of Pinus taeda. Taxonomy (NCBI): domain Eukaryota; kingdom Viridiplantae; phylum Streptophyta; class Pinopsida; order Pinales; family Pinaceae; genus Pinus; species Pinus taeda. The sequence goes on along the minus strand of APFE030265123.1, from coordinate 52,409 downwards.
GTGATAATTAAATGACGAGTCTAGGATATTCTATTCTGATAGCAAATTTGACCTGCAAAAATCCCTAGGACATAGCAAATATATCATCTGTAAGGGCCTTTTAATAATCCCAGAGGTTTGGTGGGAGACAATTTAATCTAGAGTCAGGCTTTTGTTTGAAAATTTGCCACGCTCACTAAAAGGCAAAAGATCCATATCATCAACAGCATGACTATATTTCAATTTCCTGCAAATGAATTTTATGCAGTTTTGTGAACAGCATTGCTGATTACACTTCCAAAAATATATCTTAGAGAGAGTGATAGACACTACTCATGCAAAGGAGAATGGCCCTCATCCACTGGTTACCAATTTCTAAGGAGCACAACAGAGGATGACAAGAGTTATCTTACCATAATAGAGCCACAAAATTGGCATACAAAATGTGTTGTTGTGATAGTTGATGATGAATCCTGAATATTTTCTCTGCTAGCAAATTTGAACTATGGAAGTCTCAAGTGCATAGCACACTATATCATCTATGCAGCCTTTTTTAAATCATGTCCCTGAATATCGCCTTTGAAAAGTTTTTGAATCCCCTTAGAGAGGATTTAATCTAGAGTCTAGTCATTGTTCATTATTTTATCAGCTCTCTCAATTGCAAAAATTCCATATCAAGAGTGACATGACTATATTTTAATTTCCTGCAAAGATTTTTAAATAATTTTGCAAAAATCATTCTTGAACAACAATCCTAGTGAAATTTCAATCATGCAAAGGATGCCCACTGTTAAACAAACAGAAAGTGAATCATATCCCAACAATTTCCTAGAATATGAGCATTAGAGAATGTACCAGCTTAGCTATCACCACATCACTTTCATTTTCATAGGAAATGGCCACCTCTTCCAAAATGGGAGCCAGTTTCTTGCAATGTCCACACCAAGGTGCATAGAACTCCAAAAGTACTGCAAACAGTGCCACGACAAAATCATCAACAGAAGGACCAACTAGCTTCAGAAGTTTACATCGAGATATTGCCCAGATCACTGACATAATCATAAATGATTTCGAAAAACAGTTCTAATTAGCTTTGCTTCCATTATTACTCGGGGGTTTTGAAGCAAAATATATGAGTGAACAACTACAAATCATTACAGTGATCCTAAATCAAACAACTAAGGATCAAAGTCTAACACTCAACATAGTAGTCCTAAAGATACTAAGATAGTAACAATAGAAACAAACAAGCAAAACAGTAAAACAAATATTGTGCGGTTTGTTCATGCAAAATGCCCTGACATTACACAAAATAGAGGTTTGCACTTATATTTTCATTCTAAAAACTAAAAAAATTAAAAAAAACACAACTGTTGTTTGCAGAATGAAACAATGTAATAACTGAGATCCAATTTTCCTAGATTGATCAATAACTGAAGACATTATTTACATTAAAGCTACTATAGTTACACTTATAACAACAATTTCAGTTTAGCATGACTAAAATTTCAGTACTTGTAAGGATGAGGAATCATCTCCTCTTTGAAGTTTGACCAGAACAGGTAGCTTTCATTAAAGTGGCTTCATTTTGATGCTTACAAAGGCTTTTCAGATAAAAAAAAAAAACAAAAAATTACCAAATTGACCTGAGTCTAACAAACCAACACACGAATCAACTAGAATATGACCTATAGCAGAGACTCAGAAGTAGACATGCACAACAATGTAAATACCATCTAGAATTAACAGAGGACCCCAGAAGACTCTACTCATGAAAAGAAGTGTAATTGCAGTTTTCTAATGAGTGTCAACTAAGCCTAGGTAAAAGCCACCTCCAAGCTTAAAATAGAAGTCAAGAGATTGTTATACATATCCCCATGATCCAAAGCTAAAGCTACTAATCAACAAATCACATAACCTAGGCACCCAAGAAAAATTTTGTAGAGCTAGTGACATATAAAAAGCAAGCAAGAAAACACCAAAGGAATGTTGATGAATGTAACTAGTGTCACTCTTCATAATTGTATTTGAGTCATGATGTAATATAATTATCAAAAAGAAAGAAAAATAATTTTTTATTATTGAGAAATTGACTTATTAAAGCATGGATTTCATGATTGGGTTAATTATTTATAGGTCATAGCCTCCATTACAGGCTTCTAGGGTTTATGTCAAGTGTCCTTGTCTATGTCATAATGTAAAGAACCCTTCTTGGGATTTAATTGTCAAGAAAGAAATTTATTTTTGTGTAAATTAGGTCTTCTAAGCCTCCTCCTCCAAGTCGGCCTCAAAGAAGGACAAGTCGGCCTAACTAAGGGGCAGAAACACCTATATAAAGGAAAGTCAAAATTTCAGAAGTACAAGAAAGTTGAATTTCAGAAGTAGTGCAGGCAGGCCAAAAAGTGCAAGCAGGCCAAAAAGTGCATGCAGGCCGAAAATTTCAGAAGTGCAGGCAAGTCCGAAATTTTGAAGAATTTGGGGCCGAAATTTCTAGGTTGTTGTTGGGCTATAGCTACTGAACAAACGGAGAATATTGAAAGTTGTTGTATCACATTAGAAATTGACTTGGTGGAGGAGGAAGGTTTGTTGGGTCTAGGGTCTTGGTCTATCCCATTTTGAATCTACTGAAGGAAGAGTTTTTTACTAGGTTTCACCTATATAAGGATTTTAGCCCTAGCTAAGCGCCTACATCTCGTGTCCATGATATTCATGTTTTTGTCTAGATATTGCTTGATGAGAAGAACATAAAGAAAGAACATAAAGAAGTTAATAAGAACATCATAATATCAAAAGTAATTATCATATAAGAAAATCTTTCTGCCTTTTGGATTTTCTAACATGGTATCAGAGCTAAGGTGAAGAAGAAGGAAAAAGGCAGGTTGAAGATCTACTAAGGGAAAGGAGATCAAAGAAAGGTCATTAAGGAAAATGATCATATAAGGAGCTAAGTCTACTATCTACAGGAGCTATGTCAAACTCAATGAAGAGAGAAAACAAACTGGAAGGAGCCTCCAACTATAGGGCCTACTAAAAAAGAGAATAGATCTCATCCTTGAAAAGAACAAAGTTTTGGATCTAGTTCAAGGAAAAATCAAGAAGCCTAAGATGAAGAAAAAGGAAAAAGGCAAGTTGAAGATCTACTAAGGAAAAGGAGATCAAAGAAAGGTCATTAAGGAAAATGATCATATAAGGAGCTAAGTCTACTATCTACAGGAGCTATGTCAAACTCAATGAAGAGAGAAAACAAACTGGAAGGAGCCTCCAACTATAGGGCCTACTAAAAAAGAGAATAGATCTCATCCTTGAAAAGAACAAAGTTTTGGATCTAGTTCAAGGAAAAATCAAGAAGCCTAAGATGAAGAAAAAGGAAAAAGGCAAGTTGAAGATCTACTAAGGAAAAGGAGATCAAAGAAAGGTCATTAAGGAAAATGATCATATAAGGAGCTAAGTCTACTATCTACAGGAGCTATGTCAAACTCAATGAAGAGAGAAAACAAACTGGAAGGAGCCTCCAACTATAGGGCCTACTAAAAAAGAGAATAGATCTCATCCTTGAAAAGAACAAAGTTTTGGATCTAGTTCAAGGAAAAATCTAGAAGCCTACAGATGAAGCAAAGAAAATAAAGTTCATGGAAACCAAAATCTTGGCCATGAACCTAATAGTGGATGGAGTAAAGGGCAATCTCATTCTATACATATCCAACATAGCTTCCGCTCAAGAAATGTATGAGGCCCTTTCCAAATTAATCACCGTTAAGAACATTGGTCAAATACCAAACCTCAAGAATGAATTAAGAACTACCAAAATGACGAAAGACGATACTGTGGCATCCTACTTTATAAGGATATCTAGAATCAGATATGAACTCCAAGCAATAGATGAAATTGTACAAGAAAAAGAGCTTAGGTCTACTGAAATCTTGGAGTGCTTTTGCATCAAGAATCAACAGTTGGGAGGATACTCCAACATTTGAACAAATGTGGAATGCATGCAGTCAAGAAGAAGCCCAAATATCATTAGTAAACAACAAGGAGGAGGATGAAGAAGAGAACATCTCAAATGGTTATTCCACTCATCACCAGTAGAAGGGGACCTTCAAGAAGTTCAAAGGACAAAAGAAGAAAGTAGACCCATCAAAGATTGAATGCTAAGGAGCTAAGTCTACTATCTACAAGAACTATGTCAAACTCAATAAAGAGAGAAAACAAACTAGAAGGAGCCTCCAACTACAGGGCCTAGAAAAAAGGAGAATAGATCTCATCCTTGAAAAGAACAAAGTTTTGGATATAGTTCAAGGAAAAATCAAGAAGCAAAGAAAGGAAAGTTAAGAGAAACCGAAATCTTGGCCATGAACCTATAGTGTGTGGAGTAAAGGACAACCTCATTCTATACATATCCAACATAGATTCCGCTCAAGAAATGTACGAGGCTTTCTCCAAATTATTCACCATCAAGAACATTAGTCAAAGAGCAAGCCTCAAGAATAAATTAAGAACTATCAAAATGAAGAAAGACAATACTGTGGCATCCTACTTTATAAGGATATATAGAATCAGAGATGAACTCCAAGCAATAGATGAAATTGTACCAGAAAAAGAGCTCATAATTACTACTCTTCTAGGGCTACTGAAATCTTGGAGTGCTTTTGCATCAGGAATCAACAGTTGGGAGGATATTCCAACATTTGAACAAATGTGGAATGCATGCAGTCAAGAAGCCCAAATATCATTAGTAAACAATGAGGATGAAGAAGAGAACATCTCAAATGACTATTCCACTCATCAAAAGCAGAAGGGAACCTTCAATAGGTTCAAAGGACAAAAGAAGAAAGTAGACCTATCAAAGATTGAATGCTACTATTGCCATAAGATGGATTATTATAAAAATCAATGTCCAAAGAATCCAAGGAATGGGAAGAGAGAAAGAGAACATGCGAATATTGTCGATGAAGCTTCACCTAAGAAGAGAAAGACTAAAGAATCAAATGTCAAGGACTTATATTACTAAGTCCCCTCTCTCTTATCCCTCCTAGTCTTCTATTTTTTAAGCTTTGAATTGATTTTCATTATATTTTGATTTCCGAAACTCATAGAATTCTTTAATTGCTTTTTAAGTTGTAGGTGTCCCTCCAAAAGATTGAATTAAGAGGGAGCCTCCACCATTTTACCAAAAGATAAGTATTTTGTTCTTTGTTTACATCTTTTCATGTTTGTTTTCCTCTTAACATCAAGATTTGTTTGTAATGTATGTTAATAATATTTTCTCTATATTTTTTTTATAATTGATATCCTTCAAGATTTGTTAAGAAACAACTGAAGATATGTTTTAGACTATAAACTTTGTTATAAAGTTCTCATGTAAAAGGTATATTCATTCTCTTTTGAAATTGCTTTACATTACCTGACATCGTTATGTCTAGGGTTTTGAATCACAAAGATTCTTATTAGGGTGATTAATCATTAGATTGAATCTACCCACATTATATTATCAATCTTGTTGAACCCTCAAAAGGTTCATTGTAAAAACCCTAACCTAAGGGTATGTCAATATTTAGGAAATCTAGAAAACCTATTCATATTATGTGTAAGGTTTTGGTATTATAAAAACCCTAGTCCTGTAGGGTTTGTTCTTAATGTCTATGTTATGTATTAAAACCCTAGATATTTAGGGTTTGGTGAATTAGGGTTTATGAGCAAAACCCTAATAATATTTATAGGGAGATCCTAGGAATGAAACCCTAGGTGCATATTCTTCCACATGACTAAAACCCCAGCCTAGAGAATATTGTTGTATATCTAACTTCAATGTGTTGATGCATCCTAGATACGTATGTGTGAGTACGCTGATTTAATTATTGATTACTCATGTTTTTAGGATTTGTAACAAAGCCCTAGTTAAGATTGATATTCTAGGATGTGATTATTATAGTTTTGATAAAATCTATGGCTTGCAACAAACCCTAGTAGAATCCAGCATGTATATTCTGAATTACTAATATCTAAGACTTTGTGTCTCTAAGATAGAATCTAGGAATTATGACTAAACCCTAGCAAGAAGTTGAAGTCTAATATGTAAAAAGATGTGTTTCTTGTTGATTATGACCCTGACTAAGTTTAGGTATTTGATGTCTAAAGTCTAAATGCTTTGATACTTCTATGATGCTTTTGTGTGCTTGTATTGGTTGTACATGCTATTAAAGTTTTGTAGGTACACAGTCTTCAAATAATGAAGATGTCCATATGATAATGATAAAGCATGATGAAGGAAGTTATATAATATGACCTAGAGGTTGTAAGAAGGAATGAAGCCATGACAAGTTCTTTGATGTTATAGAAGAAGTGTTTGATCTCCCCAAGTTAAGAGGGAGAATGGTTACAAGAAAATAATACATCTCCTAGTTAAGAGAGAGGGCATATTATGATAATCTTGATACCTTGAAGAAGAAATCGAAGAATGAATGAAAGTACTAAAATGTATTAAGGATGTCATGGTGTTGCTAAAGAAATGAAAGAAGAAAAGCTTCCGACTAGTTGCATTAGCATATGAATAACTTGATATACGTGGCATCACAATGATTAAGGACCCTGAAGGTTTGTGTTTACTTGAATATTTGAAAGTTTATTATTGACTGGGATTGTGTTTGAACAAGTAAATCTCTCTGTAAAAAGGTAAACAATTTGGAAGCATGCTTGGACAAATGGATATGTCTAGCTTGATAGGAAGAGTTGAAGACTCTAATGTTGGATGCTTAGGATGACATATGGTCGGCTTGTGTGTTGATGTCTAGATCCCGAAGAGGGAGGGTGGCATTGATCATGGAGCTTCGACTCTGGATACGCACCTAGATTCCTGGGTTGATGGTCAAGCTAGTAAGCCTAATGGTACCTAGAGTGGCTAAAAGCTTGAGCCCATCTTAGCCCCACCAGGATAGAATACCCTAGTCAGGTATCTAGTCCGCAGCACTGAGTGTGCTAGAACTCTTCGTAGTTTATTTTGAGATCTTCCATGTACCTCTATATATATATGTAATTATGAATACCTCCCTAGTTAAAAAGGTGTGTTGAAGAATGTAACTAGTGTCGGTCTTCATAATTGTATTTGAGTCATGATGTAATGTAAATTATGTAATTATCAAAAGAAGGAAAAAGAAATTTTCATTATTCAGAAATTGACTTATTAAAGCATGGGTTTCATGCTTGGGTCAATTATTTATAGGTCATAGCCTCCATTGCAGGCTTGTAGGGTTTATGTCAAGTGTCTGTATCCATGTCATAATGTAAAAAACCCTTCTTGGGATTTATTGTCAAGAAAGAAATTTGTTTTGTGTAAATTAGGTCTTCTAGGCCGCCTCCACCAAGTTGGCCTCAAAGAAGGACAAGTCAGCCTAAGGGGCAAAAACACCTATATAAAGGAAAGTCAAAATTTTAGAAGTACAAAAAAGTTGAATTTCAAAAGTAGTGCAGGCAAGCCGAAAAGCGCAGGCATGCCGAAAATTTTAGAAGTGCAAGCAGGTCCGAAATTCTGAAGCTGAGGCCAAAACTTCTGGGTCATTGTTGGGCTATAGCTGCTAAACAAAAGGAGAATATTGAATGTTGTATCACATTAGAAGCTGACTTGGTGGAGGAGGAAGGTCTGTTGGTCTAGGGTCTTGGTCTATCTCATTTTGAATCTACTGAAGGAAGAATTTTTGACTGGGTTTTCCCCTATATATGGGTTTTAGCTCTAGCTAAGCGCTTACATCTGGTGTCCATGATCTTCATGTTTTTGTCTAGATAATTGATTGATGAGAAGAAGATAAAAGAACATAAAGAAGTTAATAAGAACATAATAATATCACAAGTAATTATCAATATAAGATAATCTCTCTGCCTTTCCGATTTTCTAACAAGGGATTGTGTGGGAGCCATCAGTGCTAGGTTCTTCCTAGCCACAACTAACTCTTTGGTCTAGAACATCATTCTAGAATTTTCAATTGGTTTTGTCTATAGGAGCAATATATAGAGTTGTGTTACCAAATCTTCATTGCACAAGGTGTGACTGTAAAGAAAAAAGGAAGGGAGTGCATCAAATATTAAAAGGGGAAGTGGAAAATAAAAAGTAAAAAATAGAATAAAAGGGGATTATTGGAGAGGAATTTATAATCATTGGAGTATGTATATAAGTTCAATGGAAAAGGAAGGAAGGGAACCTCTTCTCCATGTCCACAACGCATGGAGATAGCATTAGTAGTTCCACTGATTGGTGCTACAGCCAAGGAGAAGAGATATGTCAAGGTTAGGTTTAAGATGCACGTGGAGGAGAGTCTTCCAACTATAGAATGAAAGAAGTAATATTCACTTTGTTGTTAATCACTTTGCACGTGTTGATTGTAGTTGCATGAGAATAGTATTTCAACAAGAATATAAAGAGAATATGAACTCCTTTCTTGTGCCATCTATTGATGCTTACAGATTTTCAAGGGTTGCACAAAGAATGCCCACCAGTTACAATTTTCTCAATCTTATCTACTTCAAATATTCATATTTCTAATTATATATTTATTAATTAAAATTAAACATGAAGTTATGAAATATCATGGTTACAAATATGAATCATTATTATTTAAATTTATTTGTGTGATATGTATAGTATGAAATTTTTTCCCAAAGAAATTGTTTGTAATTTTATTAATAAAAAGAAAATTACAACATAACAAATTGAATTGAATTGATTTGTTATTTTCATTATTACTTTCATTACTTTTTACTTTTTTAATTAAGCTGACATTATGTTTTACTATTATTAATTTTATTTGATCTCATCTAACACGTCACAACATCTCCCCTACACTGGGTTATAGAGCGTCTCTCGACACAACAAAGTGAATCAAATCGACTTGTTATTTTTATCACCTTTTACTTTTACATCTCGCCTACACTGGGTTATAGAGCGTCTCTCGACACAACAAATTGAATCAAATCGACTTGTTATTTTTATCACCTTTTACTTTTTTAATTGAGCAGTTATTAAGTGTTATTATTATTATTTTTTTATCTAACACTTCACTACAATATTTCATCAAACACATCCCTACTACATTACCCCCATAGCAGGCTATAGAGCACCTCTTGGCACAAATAGGATTAATGATGGCAATTAAGCGCAGGCTATTCATTGGCCAGAGTGCTAATAATGTTCTAACTTATTACATGGCAAACAATCAAAAAGCCTAGTGTAGAGTCGCTTCTCCCCTTTTAAAATACTTGACATGTTTAGGAATATATATCAATCCTTTCATTCTACCTTGGAAGCCTCAAGCGAATGAGGAATAATTCCCCAACCACAAACAACTTTTAGGATTGAGAGGGTCTGCATGTGTGGGACCATTATAGTTTGTTGGAATAAACCTGCATAGTCACCACTCTTTCCTTTCCTTCATCCCACATCACTATACTTACAAAGATGTTTAGTGTTTATTACATTACTTCAAACAATGCTTAACTGATCCAGGTGGATGTTGGTGGCCACCTGGCTATCTCACTTGGACCCCCACAACTATCTCTTTCAGTTTTTCAGTTTCCTTATTTTTAGCACAAATTACTATTTTGCAGTTTTTTGGGTTATGAACTTCCGGAGCCGTTTTGAGGCCCTAAACGACGTTTTTTTCGGAAAAGTGGGAGCAACATGTAGTCCTCGAATAGATCTTTCTAACAAGGTATTGTGTGCATCAAACAAAGATCGTATGCCACAGTTACAACCCCAGGAAGTTGATGTACCAATTTACCCAAACGGGCCCATAGTTTGGCGTTTCATCTCCTAAGGTTAGGTTTCTTGGATGTTTAGGGTTTTCCCTTGTTTCTCAACAATAAATAGGCCTTTGAGCTTCATTGTAACATAGTTCAGAGGCATGCAGCTGCCACATCTCTTCTTAGAGATAAGCTACCATCGCCCGAGCTAGTTTATTTCAATTTTGTTTGTAAAGCATATTTCAATATTTTACATCAATGAAATGAAGTATTATTTCTGTTGCATCTCTGTATTTATGGTCATATCTGTAATTTGTTGTGTTCCTGTTTAAATCCTGATCAATGGCATCAAAGCGAGTCTGCTCTTTCTCTGTCTTTTTTTGCATGTCCCCAACGAGGTCAGGATATAAGGAGTTAGGGCTTGCACTGGTTGAACCTTTGCAAGACCAGCCTCACAAATCCCGATGGCCTCCCATGGCGGATGAAAAGAAATATGAGGGGGCAGGAGATCCTATCAAAATCTTGCTCGAGGAAGCTCTCGAGCAACAAAGGAATGCAATGATGGACAACTTTGCCCAGATCCTTCAGCGGCTACCCAAGGGCGACGCATCTGCTTCCAACAGCTACTCTGGAAACGTTGCATCCTTTAAGCCTGGAAAAGATCACTTTTGCACTTCTCAAAGCAACCCCCCACATCAAAGACTGGTGGGAAACCTACTGCGAGCAAAAGGATGAAGGTACGGGCTCACTATTTTCAGCCGCACCCACTTGGAATTCGATATGAGATGCCATCAAGGAACAGTACTACCTTGTCAAGAGCTATGAGGACAAATACATAAAGTGGACCAAGATGTGTCGGAGTTCACAAATATTTTTCATACCCTTCAAGGGTATCAAGGATTCTGCGCTGCATTTGGTACTCAAATACCGCGGCTGCCTACACAGGTACATCCACGATGAGATCGAGTTCCTGAACATCTCCTCACTTGGCACAGCATATAGATACGCTGTCAAGATCGAGCAGCAGTTTAAACAAATGAAGCGAGACTTTGGATCTGCGAATCCGAAGAACAAAGGACAAAGCCAAGGCAACCCGTCGAAGCCGCAAGAAAAGAACAACACCACAAAGTCAAAGAAGGACACGGGAAAGTGGTATGAGTTCCATAAGAGCCCCACTCACAATACAAATGAGTGTCGGACCAAGCAGTTGTTGATGGTTGAGTTGAAGGCTTCAGAACCAGATGCATGTTCTGACCCTGAATGAGAACCCGACAAGGGGAATGACAAAGGGAAGCAAATCATTGATGCGGAGCCCAAGGCCACTATTGCCACCACCAAGGTCTAGAAGAATGAGCCCGAAGATCCAGAGGGGGAGCGTCTTTTCCACTCACAAATGTGGGTGAAGAGTTCAACGCTACAATTTATTGTCGACGATGGCAGTCAAAAGAACCTCATTTCAACAGAGGTCATGAAGCAGCTGGGACTACCAACCATGCGACACCCGCAACCGTACAACATCGAGTGGCTTCACCAAGGACGAGATCTCTGAGTCCGCCAGCAATGCCGCCTTCCCTACAAGCATCAAGCCCGTCACAGGTGAGGTATTGTGTGATGTTGCACTGCTTGATGTTTGTGATGTATTATTAGGCCAACCATACTTGTGGAAGCGACATGTTGTGTATGAGTCAAGGCATCGCACTGTTAATATTTCTTTGTGTAATACATTATACAGGATACCAAAGGTAGCCCCACCTACCGCCACTTCTTTGATCTTTGTTAAGAAAGGCAATAAGATCATATCCCAAACTAGGAAATTTATTTGTCTAGTTTGCTCCCAAAGTAAGGGGAAGATCGTCACCATAGCCATGACCCCTGCAAAGGGTTCCTCCACGTAACAACAACAGATGGATACAGTCATGAAAGAATACAAGAACATCTTCTCCTCACCCACAGGGGTATCGTTGCACTTTCAAGTCAAGCATTCATTCGATCCGACTCCTAGAGCACCTTTACCCAACGGGTCGATATACCGCCACTCCATTCTGAGAAATGCCAAGTACAAGCAGCGACATGATCAACATCAGGTGCCACACAAGTTTCAAGTGGGCAACAAAGTCCGGTTGAATTTGCAGAAAGAACGCCTTACCAAAGCCCATCGGAAGCTCAAACCACTCCGATATGGTCCACACACCATTACCAAGGCTGTGGGAAACAATGCTTTCGCACACAACCTAAGTTGCACTGAAACAGATACAGGAACGGATACGGATATGGGGTTTGAAACGGATACGACAAATTTTCAAAATATCAGGCTACGATACGGCAAGGAAACGACATATATATATATATATATATATATATATATTTCATATTACCATTCATCTTTTAGAATCCAGAATCTATATCTAAAAATGCATAGCCATTGTCATGAATTCAACATAAACAAATCATCATCATCAATTCAGCATAAACATTGTCGTCATCATTAGAGATTATTATAGCATTCAACATATTGTCATCATGATTAATAATGTAACCAGAAATGCTACAGCCTTTATGCTTTCGGGTCCAACTCCTTCAAAGAACATGTCATGCATGGCAGATGATATCTATTTCCTTGCATGACAATTAAAAGGCCCATGGGATCATTGGGATATTCCATCAAGACCTATTTGAACATTTCAATCTCCTCAATGTCAACTTGGTCTCATGACTATATGTAGGCACAAGATTGGCTAGAGAAGATTTGTTATATTGGAGGGATTTATGAAATGAAGAGCAAAATCAATGACAATTAACAAAACCTTAACCAAAATGAAAATTAGTCGCTCAAATAGACCTCTTTACGAAGACATTCATCAAACCTTTTTATTTGCATTTTTGAACATCTATCTTTTTCTTAGTAAGAATCCTTGATAAATATATGGAGTGTCGTTGTTTCTAAAGATTTAGAAAAGAATTTATGAGACTCTGTTTATAGTGAGTTTATTTGCAAATCTGATTTCTTCATTTTTATTATTTATTTATGGTTATACAAATTTTCAAGCTTTTTAACATTTTAAGGGTGGATTCTGATCACAATTTTCGTGGATCCGTCTCCGATTTTCGGAAATGGGTCCAAAAAAATTTAAATCCCTTGGAAACGTATCCAGTTCTAAATCTAAAGTTTCCAATTTTTTGAAATGGCACAAAAACGTTTTTACAATGTTTCGGACAAGAATCGTGTTCGTTTATGTATCGGAAACAGGGATCCGTGTTTCCAGAAAATTCTTCAGGAGTTTCCGGTAACTTACCACACAACATTCCCCCATTCCTTGGCTTGCACAAAAAATTCAATGTGGACCGCCCTCGACCATGCCTCCCACCATTACTGGACACATCAAAGATTGCAGAACAACTCACTAGCGACCAAGTTCAGCGAAAGTTTCCCCATCTCATGGAGGCACTCAATGTAATGGGGACCATTGCTTCCTAAGGGGAGAGGAATGATCCAGGTGGATGTTGGTGGCCACTTTGCCTATCCCACTTGGACCCCCACAACTATCTCTTTCAGTTTTTCAATTTCCTTATTTGTAGCACAATTTTCTATTTTTGGCAATTTTTCGAGTCCTAAACTTCTGAAGTTGTTTTGAGGCCCTAAACGACGTTTTTTGGGAAAACCGAGAGCAACATGGGTGGTAGACTGATGTTGCTCACTCAAAAGTTGTAGTCCTCTGATAAATCTTTCTAACGAGGTATTGTGTGCGTCAAATGGAGATCGTATGCCACAATTACGACCCCGTGAAGTTGATGTACCAATTTACCCAAACGAGGCCCGTAGTTTGGCGTTTCATCTCCTAGGGTTAGGTTTTTTGGATGTTTAGGGTTTTCCATTGTTTCTCAACAATAAATAGGCCTTCGAGCCTCATTGTAACACAGTTCATAAGCATATAGCCGCCACATCTCTTCTCAGAGATAAACTACCATCGCCTGAGCTAGTTTATTTCAATTTCTGTTTGTAAGCATATTTCAATATTTTACATCAATGAAATGAAGTATTATTTCTGTTGTATCTCTGTATTTATGGTCATATCTGTAATTTGTTGCGTTCCTGTTTAAATCCAGATCAACGACCAGCAGGTAGATGTTAATAACCAAACTCTACACTTGGGACTAGGACACCGAGTGATTAATGGAATATTATTTATTGTGGACTCAGTTTTTATAAGGATTGCCCACAGCTATTCAATGTATACTTCATCTTATATCTAATTAACATTTCTGTCCATAATTAGTAAGATTTTAGATGTTGCAAGCACTAACTTTTCTCATTTATAGAAAAAAAATTAAAACAAAGGATGCTAGGACACAGGGAGAACAATGCTCTTGCCAAATGCCACATCACAATCAAACATAGGACAGTTTTAAAGTTGGCCGCAGGAACAATCAATCTAATAGAAATAATTCCAAATTCCCAAGGTTTGTTTTCTAACACACCTGAAGGCCAGTTTTAAAATTGGAAGCAGGAACAATCAATCTAATGGTACTAACTCTAAATGCCAAAGGTTTCTTTTCCAACACACCGGAACATTCAGGCTTCAGCAAGAAATAGTAAATATGTGCATTGCAGTAGCACAGAAAATAGGAAGATCGGCATCACAAGGTTAAAACTTGGAAAGGGAATATGACTGATCTACACTTTGCTGGGTCCAATGTAACAACTTTGCTATTATCTGTATAGCACAATTCTTGAACGTAGTGGTGTGCACTGTGGACAGTAGGAACCAAAGGTCAGACAATGCACTTTTATGTGAGTTGGAGGGCTGAAGTCTGTATAGAGTGAACAATAACTCGGCAAGTCCTAGGTACTCAGGCACTTTCCAAGACAAGACTTTTGAGTGACATTTGCTATCTAAAACAGCAATCCAAGTTGAACAAACTGGAAATTTAACATAAGCTAGCAATCCAAGCTAAACAAACTTGACTTTGCGTTTGTGCTTAGGCATGGTGACATATCAAATTTGAGAATGTTTTACACTAATAGCTAGAAGCTGCAGGGATAATTACTGATAACATTAGAAAAAGTGACAATTCAGACTGCTAAAGTGCTTTTGACCTTTGGTTGCAAAATAAAAGGTCATATCACTAAATTTTGAAGTGACTACTCCAATCTAAAATTACAGTTGACATTGAATGGCCTGGAACTTGAACTTGAGCTCCAATTAATCCAGAAAATATTAGCTGCAGTTGAATTATGCTAGTCATTTTGGAAACTGAGAATGAATAGGGTAAAAGATCAATTTTAAGTATCATATAGCTCTGTGCTAAAAAAAATATTTTTTTTCAAGAATTAGTACTTTGGATCTAGGGATAATGTTAGATTCCATCCTCAAACTGAAAATGGAAGTTACTAATTGGGGATGTCGTGAACTCTTGATAATAAAGTATATTGATAGTTCTGCTGGTAGGAATTAGGCTGACTATTCACAATAAAGTACTTAAATTCTTATCCAATTCAGGAACATCTAGTCCATAGTGGTTGAGGTCAAAAGCTTAATTTCATACTCTGAACCTCTCTCACTCCTGCTTTTTTGAGTTTGAACAATTAAGTTCCCCCAACATGATATCTCAGGTTGAACTGAGTCAGAAGAGGGTTGGCAAAAACTGAACTTCACATGCAAGGAGGTGATTTCCACAGCAAGTGTAGTAAAGATAACTTGGGTCTTCTAACTTGTTAATAAGAACTGCTTAAAAACCAAGTATTGAAAGAAAATATATATATGCACAAGTCTTCTAACCTATAAAATTAAATCTCACGTGCATACAAAGTCCAGGTCCATTACATGCAAAAATAATGCTAGTGAGCATCATATACCATGCTGATAGTGGCAAATAAGACTTGTCACAGGTTTCAATCAATTTGAAGTTTAAAGCTCAAATCAGGTAAATCTGAAAGCCCTAATTAGGATTCACCAAACTTTTGAACAAATTCAGCACAGATTTCAACATGCACCTTTTTCATAAAATCTAATGCATATTTTCCAAGGCATGACAAGATTCAAACATTTTTTAGTTCTTAACTTCTTCTTGGTCAATGAATTTCCATACAGATTTTGTCAAGAATCTTCCAAGATTATTATTGCACCTAAAGGCACTCCTACAACCCTGTAGGGCGAATACTTAAACTCTTTGTGTAATGTTGACGTGGACTATAGTGGTGATGTGCATAAAAATGGCTGACCTAAATACCTTGTGTGCTCCATGTTAACCATAGATCTATTATTGCACCACAAAGTATTAAAAAACTTGAGGTACTGATCTAATGTTTTCCTGCCAATAAAGATTATTTGACCACAAGAAGGCATCCCAAGTGGTATTTCCCACGTTGGCATCTCAAGTTTTTCAACACAGGACTACAGTAGACCTATGCTTGTTCCTAAATTCCAGTAATTGGCAAGATGTGGGACTAAGTTTAGGGATGCTAGGATAAAGAACGGGACAATTTCCAATTTCCAAGGGGACAATAACAAGAAATACAATTGAAGAGTGCACAGATGACATGCATATCTCAACATTTTGCCAAAGACTTCAATCCGTATGATCCCCATGGTATTTGCAAGAACCAGTGTGCGAAGGAAGTTCTAAATCTGAATAGAATGCAAATATGGTGGAAATGTCTTTTCTACGTTGATTTTCATAACACCCCACAGTTCTACTTAGTTGTACTCTTTTTGTACATTTTTTGTGGCCGGACATATCATTAATTGATATCAGTGAAAAAGTCTAATATGTAACATCTATTTCACTAATTGGCCATCGAACATATATCAATAACTCTTGCAGGTTTTTCTAAAAGGGATGCCCATTAGGTTTCTGAAAGCTCTGGCTGAACAAGTTGAGTGTAATAAATATTTCTACGGTAGCTCTATCCAACAAAAACAGGCAACACATCAAACAGATTAAACTATTCTAGGCTGCTCTGAAACCCAACAACATGACATATCAAATTGCTGACAGGATGGAAATATTATTCTCAAGATGACAAGACCAATCAACTCCCCATGACAGTTCCAATTATTTTGGTCTGCTTCTGTGCCATTCAAAAGCTTCTAGAGCAAAGAAATATTTCAGCATTACTATTTTGACAATACAAGAAATTATAGGTTTCTTGGTCATATATTTAAGTCTAGAATGTATATGATGGTATTGTAATTTTATTTTCTTTAAAAGCAAACAAAACGTAAATTCCTACAGAAATGACATTTTGCTAAAACATATTATATGAGAAAATCTAAGTGGCACCCACTATGCATCAATGAAAAGCAGGTGACCAAGGAAGATCAATACCATTTTTGTCAGAATCGATGACCATTTCTTGCAGAGTATCTGCCACAACAACTTTTACAGGATCATCATTCTTTTCGGGGATGGGCTCAGATCTCCTGAACTGTGGTAATGTGCCATCCTGCATATGATGTAAAATATTAGGTGATAGATATGAAGGCCCATACAGTAAATAAGTAATAATCTCGGTCACAGAATATATGAGCCTTTTACAAAGCATCGTGTTTACTCACAAAGTATTCTTTCAACACAGATGATATCTGTTCAACTTCCAGTGTCTCCTTAAGATACTTCTGATCTTCTGCATCTTGAATGAGGATCGATGGCACACCCTCAGCTTTAATTCCATAGTACTATATATTAATTACAACACAACTGATTAGGACATGTTAGACGTTAAGTAATTATAATATTGTTTCTTGAGTTGCTTATAAAAGCAGAGTAGAGGATTAGAATTAGTTTTTTCAATTGATATAAAAAGTGTCAAATTATAAAAAGAAATACTACGTGTCTCTGCATTCAATTCCACAATAAAATAATTGCATCCATTAAATTTGCTCTTACATGTAAAGCAATAAAATAAGTGGCACAGCAAAATAATGTGAAAATCACTCGGACATAATGATAAAGAGCAAAATAATCAAAGAGATTTAGAACAGTCGGTGAGGGAGCACACTGTTAAGGCGCTCCGTAAGCAAAGGTCACGTCTCACTACCAAAAATCCAGCATGGTTTCTACTAGTCCGGCTCAAGTTGGGTGCGATCCCCGGGTGACTTTGACGGCTTAGACGCCCCTGAGTCGTGGCCTCTCAGCGACAGGGTAAGAGTGATTTTCAGGATTCACCCACTTATCAACCAAAAAAAATGATAAAGAAAAAAATAAGACTCATTCCCCAATTCTTGTAGTTACCCAATTCCCAGTTCCATGACACACCATCACATCTCATTAAGAGAATACATTCAACAAAAGAAAACTCATTCTAAATTAATGATCGTTCGACCAAAAAAAGCGAACAAAACCTCAGAATTTGACAATTAAGATGAGAACTATCTAAAATTAGCAAGTTCACAATAACATTTCATAAAAATATTATTGCCAAGTGATCAATGACCTGGCAGCTGTAGCATCTTCCAACAGTTTCACTCTTTACAATACACTTACAAATCAGTGTAAAAAATAGTTCAAAGTAATGATGTTTGAGTGAAATGAACCACAGAATACCAATACAAATCAGGAAACCCCCAATCAAAGGATGCTAGATAATGACATTGAACAAAATAAGGCACTTTGCAATTTGTAATATTTTAAATTTTTACTTCACGAGTATATTCAAAAATTGACACTTTGAACTCTGTCCATATTTGTATTTCGTTCACGAGTATATTCAAAAATTGACACTTTGAACTCTGTCCATATTTGTATTTCGTTCACAAGTACATACTACAGAACATGACTGGAAAATGAAAATTATTAAAATGAGTATTGACAACATGCCAAACGGTAATTTTAAGTTTTAACAGTCTGCAGACAGCATATTTTTTATTCTCATTTAGCTGTTTTTTAACCATGTTCACAGAACTAGGGCAATCAAAGCTGCCTACTTTCATTTATATTTCATATTGAGCTTCTTAGTGGTAGTATTCTACATGTTTTCCTCTGTAGCTCTGTTGTCCTAGACTCCTAGGTATACAGTCATGCCTTTCCACCAACATGTCAAGAGTTCTAAAACCCAATTTTGCAATCATTGGCACTGGCATAAAATCGGCAAGGGCCTGGAAAACCAAAATATCATAAAAATCGTGAAAATCAGTAAAAATTGGCAAACATTGGCAAAATTAAGATACCACCAAAATATCGGTAAAGATTGGCAAACATTGGCCAGGCCAAAATATCACGATTTCGCCATTTTATCACAATAAAATGGGGACATTTGCAACACTGCTAAAACATCTTCTTCTGCAAGTTATATTTTAGTGACATACCAGAAATATGGTTTTAAGAAATGTGCATATTCAGTCCTATGTAGCACAAAGTTTAAGACTTCAGTGACAGGGGATGGGGGACAGGTTTCATTTGCCCACAGGTATTGCATAGATGATTTATCATGTTATTAGTGCGAAGAAAACCAAGTGATTATTTTTTGGGAGACCAGTGCTATATAGGCACCCAGACTTCCCTGATGAAACCATCAAGTCTTGTCTCCCAGACGTCACCATTTTGGGCAGTAAACGTCTAGAGAATATGGAGGAAGGCCCCAGTTTCCACGGGAACGTCCCCTTCCAAACAGGGGGCAATCACTTGCAGTCCCAAAGTCATTGTGATCAAGGAAATGCAGGAGACACAACATTCCTCCCATTGATGCAAGACCCAGTTTACTCAGGAATGTCCCCTTCCAAACAGAGGGCAGCCCCTTGCAGTCTCAAAGTCATTGTGAACAAGGAAATGCAGGAGACACAACATAGGGACGGAAGCATGTCTGAGATAAACTGAGTTATTCTCCGCATTGATGCAAGAACCATATTTAATCATTCACATTCAAAACTATAATATGACTTGACTGAAAAGAACAGGATAAATAAACATCTGTATTTAGTTATATCCTACCCCTACCGAGATTTGGGATTGGAGTTGTCTTTAAAAAGACTTTTTGGAAGCTTTTCCAGTGGGTTTTTCCGGTCAAAATCCGGCAGCAATTTATTGAAATCGCAAGTTTGATAGCTAATTTCTGCACAATCAAAGTGTCCTAGGGGTTTTCCAGGGTGTTGAATCCAAATATGCAGTTAAAAAACCATTTTAAATAATACAAATCAAGATTTAACCTCAATTTTTTCCGCCGGATTCCGTCACCGGAATCTCCAAAAAGTCGCACTAAAGACAACTCCTTTGGGATTATATACAAGCATAAAAACCTGCCCTGCATAGTCCTACTCTAAATTTTCTAAAGCTTTTTCATCTATCCAGCAGTTATCCTTGCAAATCAAATGTCAAATAATTTGTGTAGATAAGTAATTTTCACTGCATAATCTGATTACTCACTTTTGAATCACCGAACTCTGTCTTAACCATGGCAGTTCTCATATGTGCTCCACAACTTTACATTTATTAACTCCAAATTAGTTAATACCGCAAGCCAAAAGGGATGAACCTAAGCATTTAAGCACCCATTTGTCCAGAATTCTTTCTTGTATATATATTTTATTTGCATGCTAATTAGTTCCAGCAATGAATGGGAGAGATTATGGTGAACTATATTATTTTCTATTGTTTTAGAATTCAGCTTATAAAGAGCTAAATAAACCACAGACACACACTGTTAAAATGTCACAACCCAAGGCCTGGGGGGGGACTGGAGTCTAGAACACCTTCCCTATTTCTCCCAAGACCCAGTTTACTCAGGAATGTCCCCTTCCAAACAGAGGGCAGCCCCTTGCAGTCTCAAAGTCATTGTGAACAAGGGAATGCAGGAGACACAACATAGAGACGGGAGCATCTCTAAGATAAACTGAGTTATTCTCCGCATTGATGCAAGACCCATATTTAATCATTCACACATTCAAAACTATAATATGAAAAGAACAGGATAAATAAACATCTGTATTTAGTTATATCCTACGCCTACCAAGATTCGGGATTATAAACAAGCATAAAAACCTGCCCTGCATAGTCCTACTCTAAATTTTCTAAAGCTTTTTCATCTATCCAGCAGTTACCCTTGCAAATCAAATGTCAAATAATTTGTGTAGATAAGTAATTCTCACTGCATAATCTGATTACTCACTTTTGAATCACTGAACTGTCTTAACCATGGCAGTTCTCATATCTGCTCCACAACTTTACATTTATTAACTCCAAATTAGTTAATACCGCAAACCAAAAGGGATGAACCTAAGCATTTAAGCACCTATTTGTCCAGAATTCTTTCTTGTATATATATTTTATTTGCATGCTAATTAGTTCCAGCAATGAATGGGAGAGATTACGGTGAACTATATTATTTTCTATTGTTTTAGAATTCAGCTTATAAAGAGCTAAATAAACCACAGACACACAGAATTAAAATGTCACAACCCAAGGCCTGGGGGGGGACTGGAGTCTAAAACACCTTCCCTATTTCTCCCAAGCGCTGGCAGCAAAGGTTGGATGGCAGCTTCTCTCCACTCAGAGCTCACTGACTTCAGTGGTTCACAGGAAATACATCTACCCCTGTCCCTTGAAGACTGGATTCGAAGCAACAACAATCAATAACAGGCATAATGCCTCTATTATCTGGCACGCTGTTATCACCTCCTTCCCCCTCATTGAAAATGGCCTAGCTTGGAAGGTAGGGGGATGGCTCACTTCTCCACTTGAGAATGGATCCATGGATCGAATGTAATTTCGCTCATCTTCTTCTTGAGGACCTAATAGCCTTCCTTCATGACAAAGGGCTCTACACCATCAACCATGCAGCGGCAACTCTTCAAAACCCGCTCAGATAACAGCAATGTCTCACAGGGAGCCAACTGAACCTCCCATATGGCCTCAAATGGCACTGGTCCACTTACATCCGCACCTTAAGGGAGGCCCACAAAAGCCTAACCAATGATCCGGATGAACTGGTATGGATTCATTCCCCTTCTGGGAACTACAGTCCCAAAGAAAGCTATCTCACCCTTATTGTGGATCGCTTACCAGAATTAGGACAGGTGGAGGAACCTTTGGAAGATTAAATAACCAGCTAAATCTAGACTATTTATGTGGTGCACTCTGGAAAACAAAATCCCCACCTGAGATTTCCTGCGTAGAAGACAAAATAAAAAGGGACTGGCTACTGTAGCCTCTGTAAATCATCTGGGGAAACTGTCTCCCATTTGTTAATTGACTGCTCTTATTCCCAGGTTCTCTGGCGTTTCCTCACAGCCAAACTAGGCCGAGCATGCACTTGATCTGGACAAAACCTTATGGAGGCCTGGGAATCATGGTACAACAATAGAGAAGTTAGGGACCCCATCATCCTCCCACTCCTCTCCTGCTGGGGTGTATGGTTTGCCAGAAACAAGACCATTTTCAACAAACGCCTGATCCCTCCAGAAATCACTGCTGCCCAATCGATTGCCATTCTAGACCTCCTTCCAAAGCCAAAGGTTGTGCAGCACAACAAAATCATCCCCGCTCTACAAATTGACAGAACCAGACCTTGGGCTTTCTTCGACAGGGCAGCACAACATTGGTTCATTGAAGCACACTATTCCAGGTCGGTTCCCTATTCTAATAGACTCTCTCTTCTCTAACAAACACGGCCACAGGCCAAAGGAATTATGATGACACTTCTGACATACCTTATGGTAGTTACAGTGAGATGCAGACATTCATAGGTAAAGGCATGAGCTCAAACAGTCCAAGGACCAATGGTTAGAAATAAATCTTCCTAAACGTACAAGATATAAAGGACTGTGATACAGCAAAATTAGAATACTAGAGAAATGCATGTTGTCAAAAAATTCATTTCATATTTGGGAAAAAATTTCACATCTTGTAATGGCACACCTCAAAGTTGACATGTGGCACACAACCTTACATTATTGTCCTTCACTGCAATCGAAATCCATAGGAACCACTTGGATCCAGCAACGATTCACTGCTAGGTCTTAACCTGACATCTGAAGGTCAAAGCACACTATTCCAAGTTGGTTCCCTATTCTAATAGACTCTATCTTCTCTAACAAATACAGAAGAGTTGAAATCTCCTACAAACTCCTGAGATTAGCTCCAGAAAGAAACTCAGCACATAGTTGTTGAATGCAACAACCTAGCAAAGCAGGAAACAGACAGTATTCTGCGCTACTATATCCTCCAAGTTACTAGCAGTACACTATGCTTAAGTAAACACAACTATATATCAAAAAGATTTGCAGAGTTGAGCATTGTGCTCCAAGACATATGGATATCTCTATTGGCTAGCAGATAAAATGTCAGATTTTCTTTAACTGTACTTGATGTACTCAAAAACAAAGGTGTTTGAAAGGTGACAGTGATCAACAACTCAATGGTGGTTATGTGATCCCTCCTTCAAACTCCCCCTGCTTACAAACCTAAAGCTTGCAAAAATATGTCAAAGTCTAAATGCTGAAGCAAACTAAAAGGCCAATTCAAGGGTTCAAATGCAAGTAGGTGTTCAGTGTGTAAAGGAGGGATTGAAAGACTCAAGCTCCAGGTGCCCACTCGCATGAAGCAGCAAAGCATTAAGACATGCAACCCTTCCCATAAAACCTGCCATATCATGAGGGCAATGTGGAGAACAGGGCTTAAATGGCCTCACCTTCTAATCTTATGCATGTCAATTTGACTTACTCTCTAAAGAAATGTATTTTGGTGGCAACAGATCCGACATATGGGATTAATAATTTAATTGGTCCATCCAAGACTGAACGCTGGTCCTATGCAATGTCACATGGTTCGGGTTCGACAATGATTAGGTTCGATTTAAGTTCGATTTTTTTATGAGGTTCGGATGAGGTTCGACATTAGGCTCGTCTATATATATACACATATATTAATTTTAAATGAATTATAGGATAAAATAGTAAGAAATCAGCATCAATAAACATAAAAAATGTTATCATAAACTTGGAAACTGCAAGGATAAATTACAAGCTTGAGTTGTGACATGAAGTTATGAGTTTTGATCTATGGACTAGGTCAATGGCTATGAGGTTCGATGAGGTTGGCCAAACCTCAAAATTTTTTTAAGGTTCGTTAAAATTCGAACCTCAAGGTTAAAATTCGACGAACCTTGTGACATAGGTCCTATGTGACATGATACATCAAATAAAGCCTTGGTGAGAGGGATAAGGATTCAACAAGTCTCCATGTGCATTCTTCATTTTCATCCCTCTCAAATAGTTTCTCTGACTCCTACAAGACCCCCGGAGTTGACCAGTCTATCCCTCACAGATTGGGAATTGTAATGGATCTCTATCGTTGATGTAACAAATGGTGTGTTTTCGACAAGTTAACAGTGTTATTCAAAGGGACTTCTACAAAGTGGAAAGATGCAGCAAAGGGCCACCGCATTGTGGCCTATTCAACCCTACAATGAGTAAGATGAAAGGAGGGGCTGAAGGAACAGAATTCCGAGACCAATTATATAATGCACGCCAGAAACATGGAATCATATTCTTAATTTGCGGGAATGGGACGCTGAACCTTGGGTCGCCATGACCATATTTAGAGGGAACCAGTTGAAAATGGCCTCAATTAAGGAGTCTCTATAAATGATGGTTGGCTGCACATTGATTCACTTCAACCTCCACCTAGAGGTTAAGCTATCTCCCACTCTCGACTTAAACAACACCTCTGTAGACTCTACCTCCTCTGGTCCACCTCATTCTATGGATACACCCTAAGTGCTCGTATCTCAAAGCTGCTGGAAAGCCCCACTGAAGACACTCATGTGGCTATCTGCATTGATACTGGCTCTACAGCTGTGAAATATGAAGCCCTAGCATGTCATGTGGACCTCGTAACTAAAGCCCAAAATGGGCAATACATTTTTACTTTTCTTTTAGCAACCTAGTATGTTTTGTTGAGTACAGTTTTTATTATGCTAGTGTGTTAAGCAGTATAACTGTGGACTTCTAAGAGGCAGATATGGGTAGGCCTCCATAGAATTGTTGGACTGGTTCACCCTTAACTGGGGATTCCAGGTTATAGCTGCCCAGGACTATATATTTTTAGTAAACTTAAGCTGTATGGTATGGCCACAACTTTTTTAATATAAGCTCTACCAACCCCTTAACCCCTCTCATCTTGAAAAGAAAAACATAAAAAAAAAAAGATAACTAACCTAGCAAAACTTGATATTTACTATATCCCTTAACAAATAGGGATTGCATTTTTTGTTTCTGTTGGGGGTTAGGGTTTAGGCTTAGGGTTTTGAACAGTGCCCTTAAATAATACAAACGCACCCAACCCATTATATGGACTACAAGCTTGCCTGGTTAACCATGAGTTTCCAACAATAACAGCTAAGTAAAGGTCAATATATACTTCAAACTTCAAAGGCATCCAGAAGTAATGGCATGTATCAGTTGCTATACTTACTACCTAGAAACAGTTGCAAAAGGGCCCCCGCTCAATACCAATATGCAATAGAGACTAGATAGAATAAAGGCCGTTTCTCACTGCCTGATACATGAGGCTGGATACTTCAAGAAAGTGACAAAATCAAAAACTTATGGTAAAAAGTGTTTGACTTAACCTTAAAAATCACTAACAGAAGCTTACTACTACTAACTAACAGAAATCTGTGCAAAAGCATATATTAATGCAATGTTCCACCAAGGTTCCAGGACGAGGGGGCGAGGAAGCGAGGATACACGGGAGCAGCCTATGCAAAAGCTCCCCACCAATTTTTAGGAAACGTGAGGGGACGTCAGGGTCTTAAAAACTTATAAATATAGAATATGATTTATAAATTGGGTCCACTATCACAATTGGGTTTGAATTGAAACGCTGCAAAGCATGATCATTGATATGAATATCATTATCTAATATCATATAAATTTAAAATTCTAATTTATAATCATACATTATACATTATGATTAAAGTTTAAACCATATTGATGTTCCACTTCCTACTATGAACATTGAAGTCAAGTCCAATACATCATACATCAAGAGTCAAAATTTTATAGAGTCAGAATAATATAAGAACATCAACATATCAAAAGATAAATAAGCATAATTTTGCTCAAGCCTCAAGGTAATGCCCCGCTAGTCTCTTCATCCAGCTGCTGCATGAATAAATCAGGATCAACCATATCACCATCTGAATCTGAATCACTAGCATTCTCAAACATTCTAAGTTGCACACCAACCAACCCCATCAGTCTCTCATCAAGTCTTTCTTCCATATCTACCTGTGCATTATCCTGTAGATGAACATCCCATCGTGTTGTTGGTGCCTTCAAATACTCAAGTGTCTTCCTATGCTCAAGACGTAGGGTACTGTGCACAGCAACTAACTTCTCCACTCCTTTAGAGGTAAGCTTGTTCCTCTTGATAGAGTGGATGAAGCTATATGTGTACCAATTCCTCTCTATTGCAGAGGAACTAGGAATGTCTTGTGAATGGAGTGAGGGGCCAAGGCAAATAATGAATTAAATTTATAAAAAACGAATTGAAACCCTAAAGTATTAAAACTAATGTTAAATTTTAATTATAAACAAAAGTTTATTTAAAAAAAATTGGACCCCTCGACCCCCCACATCCCCTCAGCACAAGGAAACGACCCCCTGGCACGTCCCCCTACATACCTTGCTTTTTGGGAGTGTGGGGAAACAACGCCTTCTCGTTCCCAAGTCCCCGGAGCATGGGAGAGCTAGGAAACTAGACCCCTAGGGGGGCCGGGGGGGAGTCCCCGTGGAACACTATACTAATGTAACCAAACTTGACTTTGAATATCTTGTCATGAGAAATGGCCCTTAATTGGGCACACTTTTGCCTACTGAAACAAGGTGACCAGAGGATCCATCTTAACCCCAGATCTAGTAAACACCAAGAGGCATTAAAAAAACAGATGCAAACATCTTGCTGCTTAAAAGATCCAGGGCTAGGATGGATCTATGTTATTTTTCTTATATTTTTCTCTTTTTGCAAACATTAGACTATTCTTTTCCTTATAAACATATATCCCAGCTTAAAA
Organism: Pinus taeda; assembly: GCA_000404065.3. Taxonomy (NCBI): domain Eukaryota; kingdom Viridiplantae; phylum Streptophyta; class Pinopsida; order Pinales; family Pinaceae; genus Pinus; species Pinus taeda. The sequence goes on along the minus strand of APFE030265123.1, from coordinate 25,696 downwards.
GATCTAGGGCTAGGATGGATCTATGTTATTTTTCTTATATTTTTCTCTTTTTGAAAACATTAGACTATTATTTTCCTTATAAACATATATCCCATGTTACCCCATGCACTTTCCCTCATTCTGGGTAAACTGGCCATCACAGTTTTGGCACCTACCCCAGGACATTAAGTGAGGGTTCACCAAACATGCTGAGATAAGCTTAAACCTGGTTCCCAATATGCCACTACATCAGCATACCAGAAAAGACAATACAGACTCATATTGACACAATAAAAATATCACACAACAAAGAGTGGAAAGTTCCTACAAGTCTACAAATTTCAAACGAATTCTTACTAATGAAACTTATGAAATTGGATTAAGTGGATTATTGAATGCATCGTTCTTATTCTAAACTAAACATGCTTTTAGTTCAGGTGAGCTTCAAGAGAACGCTGTAAAGGCAATAAGTGAGTAATATTGACAGTACGCATTTTGATGTCTACAAGGACAAAATAAAGACAAAAGAGGCCAAATTGTTCACATCACTGAAAAATGAAAATTATTCGCATGCTATGTATTGTAGAAATTTGATAGGGAAACTTATTATTTGTATAAATTACCTGTAGAGCACCTTGACTAGCCTCAAGATCAGCAAGGAGAAATTTCATGCCTTTTCCTCTATGAGATTTTGCCAACTCTTGATATGTGACTTTGAATTCCTCTGCATTGTCTGCAGTAAAATTCAAAAAAAACAAGGCCTGTCCAACACCCAACAACCAAATCATCAGCTTGCTTAGATTCTAGAAAGCTAACAGAGAATACAGTAATTATGGAAAAGACTTGTTGTCTATTCATATTATATGGCTATTCCTTTTAACGAGTCATTAACAGGCACTTACAAAGTTAATAAATAGATTGAGATATAAAAAAATTACATTAAGAAAGGACAACATTCTAAAGCAGCAGAAGAGCCTTTGAGAATAAAATTTCCATCCTGTTTGAAAAGCAACCCAAAGAATAAGGATGTACAAAAAGAAATCAGGAAATAGAAAAGACGTGCAATTTCTAACCAATATGTTAAGCTATAGCTAAAAAAATTTACATGCGACTTTTCATATAACGTTTCCCATTCACAAGTCACTATTGGTGAATGGCAACAAGCACAACACAAACACACTATATACCAGACTTTCTATGTTATGTGGGTGTGATATACCACTCTGGAGGTAAACCCGTGTTCCTTACAGACCTCCAGAAGCACAATTAGCAATGATCATAATAACTTCCAACATTTTGGGAAACAATTTTATTGATGTAAGAATCGTATAAACCAACAAAAAGTTTATAGTCGACAGTTTAGAGTAGTGAGTTCAACCCACACACAGGCTTCCCTGTAGCAATCACCACTAACAATCACCCGAAATGACTCACAGCATTAATTATGGTACACCCATTCAGATTTGCACTTGGAATGACCTCCTTAAGCACAATTAGCAATGATCATAAAAACTTCCAACATTTTGGGAAACAATTTCATTGATGTAAGAATCGTATAAACCAACAAAGATTTTATAGTCAACAGTTTAGAGTAGTGCATTCAACCCACACACAGGCTTCCCTGTAGCAGTCACCACTAACAATGTCCCTAAATGACTCACAGCATTCACTATGGTACACCCATTCAGATTTGGACTTGGAATGACAAAAAAAAAACAGTGAACCTAACCATTTTACCTTATAATAACATATTGCTATTCCAGTAACAGACCTTTTTAGTTATTCATACCTTGGCATCTGGGCTGTTGAAGAATTTGATAACATGAGAATGACTTTCAGGGTCCTTAGTCAGAACTGCTACAAGGGGAATACTGGCTTCTTCAACAAACTTCTCTAATGAATCAACATTGAAATCCTGCATATTCATAGAATTATTGTGAAGCACGTGAAAAGAAAAGAAAAAATGTTTGAGCATTTAAAATCCTTAAATGTGATAGTGATCTGAAATTAATATTTACCTGAGAGTCAGAATATCGCTCATCAAAAGGCTTAAAAAGCCGAACGAATGGTGGGTTTATTGGAGAATCCTTCAGAGGAAGGAATGTAGCATCGGATGTATGACCAAAATCATATTCTGAACGCAATGTCTCAGTAACAGTAGTGAAATTGGTATATTCCTCACCCTCAAAGTTTGAAAACACTCCAACCTGTTTATTACAATAAAAAAATATTCAAACAAATGCTTTGCAGAAAGAAGTTTAAAATATAAAAGCAAAATTGCTCGTGCATACAATTGAATACATACTATGAATACTTTCTTGTCACCAATAAGGCTAGTGGCTTCTTCTGAAGATTTGATTTCCACAGATGCGGGACCAGCCTGCTTTTTCAAGTACTCCACAATACCATCTGCGTCACGAGGACCTTTATACTCCTGAACACTTGACCCTCCCTTCCGAATGATCTTCAGAGTTGGAAATCCCTTTACATCATATTCACTAGCCAAAGCTTTATTCGTTTCTTCATTAGCATCAACTTTAGCCAAGACAATGGGCGGGTCATGGTTTTTAAGACTAGCTGCAGCTTTCTCATACTGGCAATCACAGAAATTCATCCATTACAATAATGTCAATCAGAATACAGAAAATACAAACCGAGGAAAGGTGGAACTTGCACCACAAAACTTTCCTCAAAGCTTTTAGCATTAAAATTGCATATATTAAATACTTCCAAATAGTTGTTCAGCAGCAATGAAGCTAAAAGATGGAATTACCTCGGGAGCAAGACGTTTACAATGACCACACCTGTTACAAGAAACAAATCCATTAAAACCCCAGTAAGCATGCTGAATAGCTACAAATAAGTACAATAAAAAGTACTTAAGTTCCTTCCTATGCACTGGAAGCTTCCTATTCGTTAATTCTTTTAAAGTTTGTCAAAAGGAATCATAGAACAATATGTTACCTTCGTTCATTGAGAAAGTTTGGTTCCAAAGGTTTGACATGGGTGCAGAATGGTACTGAAGAAGATCAAGAAGGCCCAGAAGACAAACTTATTACAAGGATGCAACTTAGTTCAAAGCAGGTCTGCCAGAGAAGAGGGACACTAGGAAGAAGGCTGCTTTAGGTTCAAGAAAACTAGACATTATTAGAAAGATTTGTGTGGTTGCAAAGGAACTTCAGGACGAGGTTAGGAGAAGTTTTGGTTGGTGTGAGAATGGACTTCCAGAACTTGTATCAATAAAATCTTGCTTTTCTTTGAAACAAGGTTAAGGTGGAAGTTGAAATTTTGGAGCACTTCAAGGCCATTAAGTTTAAACTGATCATGATGCACAAGCTTTGCTTGTTGGGTCTGCAGTTAAGGTGGATGGCAAGGGGGACACCTCATAAGCTTTGTTTTACATACAAGGGGCCCGAATGATGAAGTCAGATGTAACAACTCCATTTTGAACCCCAAGATTAGTGTAAATAGTTATGTTGTTATCATTTGTAGCAACATTTAAATATCACCATTACGATGAACCAAACTGAATGATTGGGAATGTGAGCACTAACATGGATTATCGTACCATGAGTGAGAACTGGTGAGAGAGTTGTGGGAAATTAGCCTTGCTTGCTATTGCCAAAAAACCTCACCCAAAGTTTTAAGCCAAAATTTGAATTTGAAATCTGACTACCTTGTTTTTCCACCAGCCCATAGGTCATTGAATGATGCACTGGGTAGCTGAAGCAACCACCCACCGCCATTTATAAGTAGTGGTTGTGGAGCATTCTTAGCATTCAAAGGGCAGCATGGGCAAGAACCCATCTCAAAATTCAAGAGTTGACCCACAAATGGTGTGGGGAAATGGGAGAAAATATGTGGAGCAGACTTCTACAAGAACATTCAAACCACACACAAAGAGAGAAAAGACACACGACTGTGAATGACTAGAGCAGCAAAATCGCAAGTACACTACTGCCATTTCCAAGCAGAAAGCTTGTTGGGGTGTTCTAAGTGATTTTACTAAGGTTTGGGTGCCCAAATAGGCCCAAAAAAGTGCCAATCAAGGATTGGATCAATATTGGTCTGTGTTGGGGTCTTTAAAAACAAATTTTGCATGTCAAATACTCACCTATGATCTCTGGAACTCAGCTTGTTTGTGGGGGTCACAAGTTGATGCATGTTGGGAAGCATGATAAGCAATGGACAAGGAAATCATCAATAGACTATAGAGCAACAAAGAGATTTCTATATTGCTACGCTAGGCAACTGAGTGGCAGCTAGAATTTATGGAGACCCCGAACTCAATGAGCAAAAGAGTTCTCTAACGTTCTTGTAATTGCAAAAGAGAGTTTCCTTCACCCATCCCAAATTTTTGAGTGTTGGTAGTTTCCCCTTGTGGTATCATGGTCTACTTAAGGGGTGTGTTAGTTTTTGGCAGTAGCATCAGACAGGTGTTCTAGTCTGGATTTGTGTTGGAGACGCTAAAGAATATGAGATCTCCAAACCCAGAAAAGGTTTCGGGAGAAAACACCTAGAGACAACTCAATTAAGTTAATTGATCAATAATTAAAAAATGCTTAAGTCTAACTTAAGAAAATTGATTAGTTAACAACAATTAATTGAGAAAGATCAAGATAGCTCTAGAGACTCACACGGATCGAGTCTGAGATGATCTTAGCCATTGATAACAATTTAATCATGGTTGTTGGTGATCAAGTGAGAGATTATAAGAGCACAGAGTTGCGAGGGAGCGCTCCACCCCCTCGAACCCGCTCCCAATCCGCGCTCTGGGCGGGAGCGGGTCAAGAGCACGCTCCCGATAAAAAAATTTACGCTCCCTACCAAAAAACAAAAAACAAAAAACAAAACAAACAAAAAAAACAAAAACAAAAACAAAAACAAAAACAAAACAAAACAAAACAAAACAAAAACAAAAAAATCATTTAACAAATACAAGAAGAAAAATAAATAATTGGTTTTAAAAGGACTTGTGGGCAAAAAAAAAATCATTGTCACTTGAATGAGTTGAGGAGAAGCTGGAGAGCGAAGGAGATTGAGCAAAGGAGTGAGGAGCAAGCCTGCAAAGAGGTTAGTTACGTTAGTAACTTAGTAATTTAGTATTTTAAACCTTAGTTAGGTAGTAATTTAGTATAGTTTAGTTAGTTTAGTTAGTTTAATTTAGTTTAGTTTAATTTATTTAGTAAAAAAATCATGAATCTAAATAAAATTAATAAATTAAATTAATTAATTAAATAAATTAAATTAATTAATCTAAATAAATTAAATTAATTTTCTCATTCATATTCCCATTCCCATTCCCATTCCCATTAAATTTTGCAGATTCAAAAGCCTACAAATATCAAACATCATGGACCTGGCTATATTTCTTGGCATTTTCCTCTTCTTACTCCCTTTTATGGTTATTATGGTGCTGGAGAGTAGGAAATGGAGGGGCCAAAATGAAGAGGGGGATGAAGAAGCTGGAGAAAGTGGATTTGATGAAAAGCCCGGTGAGGAGGCGCTAGAGGAGGGTGAACATGACTCTCAAAAACCTAAACAAGACCAAACCCCATCGTGGAAATATGTTAACAGGCCTAAAGCAAGGAAAAGGGGTGGAACCACTAAATTTCATTGCCTCCATTGCAACAATAATCACACATGTTCATACACCCGTGCCAGAAAACACCTTTGCAGGAAAAGGCCATGGGATGGAGATAAACAATAGGAATAAAAAATTCTACAGCTATGTCAGCAGCAAATAAAGCCAAATACATAAGGGAAGAGGAGGAAGCCCATTACAAATCTAAAAAATCAAGGGGTTTCTTTGAACCAAGCTCACAATCACAAGCACAAAGAACTCCTTCAACATCCTCCCAAGGCAGTGGATATGGAGGCACAGGGTCATCAGCTTTAAGGCGTAGAACCATATCAAATTTATCAAATTTCCTTGATGAGGGGTGTAGGAATGATGTGGATTCAAAGGTTTACAGGTTTCTCTATGCATGTGGGATACCATTCAATGTTCTTCGCTCACCTTATTGGCACGAAATGGTTTCTGCCTAAAATGATGCCCTAAAGGATACAAGAGCCCTGGGTATGACAAGGCAAGAACCGTTGGACTTGATCATGAAAAAGCAAAAATATCACATTCTTTGAATAGAATGACAAGTTCTTGGACTGACCATGGGGTGTCCATTGTATCTAATGGGTGGACAAATGTAAAAGGCAAGCCATCGATAAGTGTTCTTGCTGTGTTTGTTAGTGGTGCCATCTTTCTAATTGCACGTGATTACTCAGACAAGTTCAAGACCGCCATCAACATTGCAGAAGCATTACTTGAAACAATTGACCGTATTGGGCCATACAATGTCATCCAAGTCATCACTGATAATGCTCCTAATTGTAAGGCAGCAGGAGGAATTATTGAGGATAAATACCCCAACATATTTTGGTCTGGATGTTTGGTTCACATGTTGAACCTTCTGATGCATGATGTTGTCAAGAACAAAAATGCACAATACAAATGGATTGGCGATTTGTACAAGAAAGGCAAACAAATGATAAAATTTATTACAAATCATAGCAATACCCATGGCCTTTTCCGCAGTCACTCAAGATTGGAGTTGTTGAAGATTGCGAAGACCAGATTTGGTAGGCTATTACCTCACTTTCAGGCGCCTTTTGAAGGTAGAGAGTCATTGGCTAGCATGGTATCAAGTCCACATTGGCAGGGATTAAAGGAAAGCGCTACAAATGCAGCTGACAGGTGAGGTTTTGAACTAGTGGAGGAGGCCGCTCTTGATGGTCAGTTTTGGACAAGTGTGAGGCAAGTATTGGATTTCACCAAGCCCATTTATCACATGATTCGGTTTGCAGATACAGATAAACCAGTGATTAGCGAGGTGTATGAGCCAATGTTATTAAAAGCGCGAGCGGGATTAAATCGGCGCGGGGAACGAATCGGAAAAAATCGAAAAAATCGGGAAAAAAGCGGAAAAAATCGTTTGGTACAAAAATATTCATTTTTTTCAATTTTTCATTATAAATCGCGCTGCCCCGCCAGCCTGAGCTTTTTTCCCAAAAAAGCGGCAAAAAAAATTTAGCCCGCTTTTTTCTTATAAAAAGCGTGATTAAATCGAGCTAGAGAAAAACTCGCGATTTTTTGAAAAAAGCGCAATTTAGTCGCGATTTTTTGAAAAAAGGGCGATTTAGTCGCGATTTTTTGAAAAAAAAACGCGATTTAGTCGCGCTTTTAACAACACTGGTATGAGCAGATGGATACCATGTTGGGGCAAATAAAAGATACTATTCATAACAGAGATCCTGACTTGTACAAACTGATTCAGGATTGTGTGTGTGAACGGTGGAATAAACTTAATCTTCCACTACACTACTTGGCGTATATCCTTACGCCAAAATACTACTCTACATCTTGGTTGGGCCAACCTGCACCAAGGGGCGGGATTAGGACCAAACCCCATTTAGATGCAGAGGTAACTAGTGGATATTTGCAAGCATTAGAAAAGTTGATACCTGACAGGGAGGAATGTGTAGTTGTGCGCCTTGAAATAGGCAAATACTTCAGTGGCACTGGTTTGTTTAGTAACTTCCATGAAATGGAAGATAAAGACAGATTTGATTCTCTCACATGGTGCGAAACAGGTACTTTTGCCAAAATTGGCAAAAAAAGTTCTATCATAGGTTGTAAATACTTCTTCTGCAAAGAGGTGTTGGAGCACCTGCAGCTTCATACATAATGTGAAAAGAAACAGACTCAATGAAAACCGGGCAGAAAGCTTGGTTTATGTGCTCTACAACTTGAGGTTGTTGAGTCATTACTGTGATCGGGCTTATAAGGATCCCACATATAAAATTTGGGACAACCACCCAGAGGAAGACAATTTGGAGGATGGCACTATACATCTTGAAGAACTAGAAGAGGAACTTATAAGGGATGAAGATGAAGCAGCTACAGCAGCCATGCCACCTCCACCATCCAGTAGCAGTGCTCGAGTTCCGAGTCTTGTTCCTTTACTGTCGCCACCTCCATCTACACCCTCACGTGGAGGGCATGTGCCTTCTAGTTCTGACTGTCGGTCTGTGCGGGAGACTCCTAGAAGACCACCACAACCTGCTTATACTCCTAGAGACTCTCGTGGCAAGGGCCACATGTAGATTTACAATTTACTTGTCTTTTCTAGTTTCTATTAGTTTTCATAACTATTGAGTCTTGAGTCCTTGACTCTTGACTCTTGACTCTTTCATATCATAATGATATTTTTTGTAAACAATATATGACTGTGACAATGAAAGTTTGAAGTTTGAAGTTGGCAATTATAACTCATTGGTAATGATTGTGAATTATGAATATGATGCTTCGTGAAAGACTAAAGTTGTTTCATTTCATTTCATTATTCATGTTCCATTTTATAACATTTCATTTCATGTTAACAGTTAGAACTTAGAAATTAGAAACATCTAAGATATTATTTCTTGTAATGGTTAAACTTAGCTTACAAGTAAAACTTTGGTGATCAATGATGATAAATGTTATATATTGAATTTTCAATTTTGAAAGCTTGAAGTTGAAACTTTAAGATTGAATTTGATGAATCATGATTCACAAGACTCAATATCTTGCAGTTGTAATATGTATGTTACTAACTTGTGGACATGGTTGATGAAGATTATAACTTCTAGATGATTGATGTATGTTACTAACTTGTGACATATATGTATCAAAAATTAAAAAATATAAAAAAGATATGTATTTTTTAAAAATCACTTCGGGATTCACTCCCAAACCGGGAGCTTCTGAAAATGTCGCTCCTGCTCCCTGCTTTTGCTCCCACTCCCAAGTAACATTGTAAGAGCATATCGATGGGATGAGGAGAGACAGATCAAAGAGACATCGAGCAAGAGGGAGAGCGAGTATCCTTAATAGATCAAGCTATCCAGTGCATTCTGCAAGCAAGTGAGTTCAAGCCAAAGAAGGAGAGTGAGTATCCTTAGCAAATCGAGCTATTTAGTGCAATGGTTCAACAAGGAATAGAGTTCAAGCCAGAGAAGGAGAGCATCAGTGATTGCGAGAGCAGCAAAAGGAGATTTTTGAAGAGTTTCCCAATAGCAGGGAATCTGCATTATTCCTCAGAGAGGCTGCGCAAAGGCTTCAGAGGGCCAATTCAATTCAGCCAAAGAGGAGGTCGATTCAGTTGCTGGTGGTCAGAGTTTTTATCAGAAGGCCACGCAGGCCATTTCCAAAGGCAAAGTCAAGCAGAGAGATAGATTTCAGGCAAATCTAGAGGTTGTGCGAGTAGGACCTGCATAAGCATTGCGCAGAGGTTGTGAAGGGGCATTTAAAGTGAGCCAAAATTGAGCCAATTTTGGAGCCAGATCAGCTGTCGAGTGATACAATTTGTCTCACAAATATTTTGGCTAGATTATTTTCTAAGGATTGCCAATTTGGCATCAATATATTGTACTAAGAACTTTTGTTGCATAATAATAAAATAAACCCTTATCTACTGCACCGGTTTTCCCTTCAGGGTTATTCTAGGGACTAGTAGTCCAAAATATTGGTGTCATTTTTGTTGCGTGTGTGTGCATCATTTTCTCAGCTTCCAATTTATTTTTCCACAACATAATTTTGTTGTGAAGAATTGTAATGTGATTTATTCGTTATTTTCGGTATAACAAATAAACTGCAAAATCAATTAGAAGAATAAATTTCCAATTGCTGCAATTTAAGGAAAATTTCACATGGTATCAGAGCAAGGAAGATCAGATCAGAAGCTTTAAAGCGAAAAGGAGAAGTTGTGCAAGTTCAAAGGGAGTTCTGAGCACAAATTTCTCAGATTTGCGTAGGCCACCAGGAAGTACGAATTGCAAAGGCAGAGGGTTCGATTTCCAATTCCAGACATGAGGAAAGCTCAAATAGCCTCAGAAGAAAAGATTTGCAGGCAATGGATTTGCCAAGAAGTAGTTCCAGTGAGCAAAGCAATCAGTTCATTGAGTAGACCTGAGGGCAGTGATTTTGCAGCAGGAGTTTCATCTGCAGATCTGTGCAAGGGCAAGAAGAGAAAAGCACACATAGGAATTTCCAAAAAATTTCGAAGGGTTTCCAGATCTAGATCCAAAAGGAGATCCATAATTTCAGGAAGCATAAGGCCGTAGCAGTTCTAACAGTCAACCAGAGCGAGCTTCAGGAGCAACAGATTGTGTACCAAATTCCAGAGAAGGACTTCTTGAAGGTTGAGCGAGTTGCCCAATAGGAAGCAACAAGTAGAGTGAGAGTCAAAGAAGGATTTCCAAAGGCAAACAATAGCAGATCTACACATTTCTAAGTATGAATACTAGAGAGAGGCCAAGCAGGGAAGAGAAGGAGATTTCAAGTTGTAGTCTTCAATTATTTGAGCTTCACAAGGATGGTTGCTGCAGGTCTTAGAGATTAGGATAGACTTGACAAAGCCTCTAACTTTGGTGTCTGGAAGGCTAGGATGAAATTCCTTTTGGATGAGCATGGCCTAAAGGTGTTCATGACAGCAGCCATAGCTATACTACAAACCCTATCCATTTTCACGAGTATAACAAGAATATGGCCAAAGCGAAGAAGATGGTCTTCGATGGAGTCTGAGATCATATTGTCCCGCATATTGCATATAAGGAAACAGCAAAGGAGATGTGGGATGTCATTGTGAAGCTATACCAAGATCCATTAGATAATCATAAAATGATTCTCAAGGAGAAGTCAAGGACCACGAAGATGCAGAAGGGTGAAGAAGCTAGTAGTTGTGGGAGAGAAACTAGAGGATAGCGAACTTGTGCAAATTCCTCTAAAAGGGTTTACCAAAGAGTGGGAAACTTTTGTCTAGGGGAACATTGGACGAGATAAATTACCAGATTGGAAACGTCTTTGGAGTGATTTCACACAGGAGGAGCTTAGGCTCAATCTTGTCCAAGGTACTACTAGCAACAATAGCAGAGGGTCAATGGTTAAGAAAGAGGAGAATGTAGCCCTTGCTAGTAAGGGAAAGGCGATGAAAGGTCCCAATTAGGGACAAAACTCAAAGGGAGGGGAAAAGAAGAAAAAAGATCTATCAAAGATCAAATGCTTCAAATGTGGTGAGTTTGGTCACTATAGCACCCAGTGTCCCAAGAAAAAGGCCAAGAAGGAGGAGCAACAAACCTTAGTTGCAGCAAAAATAGATAAGTTAACCTCTAGGTTGGAGGAATTTGCATTGGCAACAATTATACCTCCAAATGGTGGATAATAGTACTTCAAAGTTGCAGATGGGCAAGGTCCAGGGAGGCACAAGATTGGACAAGTGTTTCCTTAAGGATCATTAACTTGGCTACGAGGGCCCACAACTATCTAGTAGCAAGAGAATGGTGAAAGGAGTAACTCCTTATCTCACCAAAATTTAGAATGTCCGAGATGAGCTAGTAGTTATGGGAGAGAAACCAGAGGACAACAAACTTGTGCAAATTGCTCTAAATGGGTTGACCAGAGAGTGGGAAACTTTTGTCTAAGGGATCATTGGACGAGATAAATTTCCAAATTGATAACGTCTTTGTAGTGATTTCACACAGGAGGAGCTTAGGCTCAGTCTTGTCCAAGGCACTACTGGCAACAATAGCAGAGGGTCAATGGTTAAGAAAGAGGAGGAGAATGTAGCCCTTGCCAGTAAGGGAAAGGTGAAGAAAGGTCCCAATCAGGGACAAAACTCAAAGGGAGGCGAAAAGAAGAAAAAAGATCTATCACAGATCAAATGCTTCAAATGTGGTGAGTTTGGTCATTATAGCACCCAATGTCCCAAGAAAATGGCCAAGAAGGAGGAGCAACGGATCTCAGTTGCCATAGAAATAGATGAGTTAACCTCTAGGTTGGAGGAATTTGCATTGGTAGCAGTTATACCTCCAGATGGTGGAGAATAGTACTTTAGAGTTGCAGATGGGCAAGGTCCAGGGAGGCACAAGATTGGACAAGTGTTTCCTTACAGATCATTACCTTGGCTACAAGGACCCACAAGTATCCAGTAGCAGGAGAATCAAGATGTCAACAAGTTGCACTCAAATATTGAGAGACAATGTAGCACTAGTTGCAATTAATTACTAGCGGGGCACAGAGACAGTTGGGCACAGACAGATACTCGGTAGACAGAGCAAAGCTATTGTAGTCAGAGACTCGAGAGACAATTGCAGAAGCCAGATGCAAGGACAATAAATAAATTCTCAATTGCAGTAGTTGCAGCGAGTGAAGCACAACCCGCATAAAACCCATGGGTAAGGACAGGTCTTATGATGGGTTGTGTCACCCGCATAGAACCCGTAGTCTAGACCTACACCCGACAGCTTTTTCATAAGACCTAACTACCTGTATCAAACCTGTGGGTAGCCTATTAAACCCCTATCAAACCCGTATAAGACCCGTCGGGCATGAAAAGGCACAAACAATCCAGAATTTTGATTTTTTTTATTTATTTTTTCTTCTGGAAATGAGGTGGAGGGAAAGGGAAATTGGAGGGAAAAAAATGTTTTATAAGCACCTCTCTCCCTTCCATTTCTCATTCACTTGTTATTTGAGTGTTTGGCTAATTTAAGTGAGTGTTAAGAGTGAAGCTAAAGGAGGTTGAAGGAGTTGTTGGATGAGGCTAAAGGAGGTTGAAGGAGTTGTTGGAGGTTGTCTAGACCCGAACCCGGTGGGTTTTTCATAAGACACGACTACCCGTATCAAACCCGTGGGTAGCCTATTAAACCCTTATCGAACCCATATAGGACTCGTTGGGCATGAAAAGACACAAACAATCCAAAATTTTGATATTTTTTATTTTTTTTCTTTTTGGGAAATGAGGGAGGGAAAAAACTACTTTATAAGCACCTCTCTCCCTTCCATTTCTCATTCACTTGTCATTTGAGTGTTTGGCTAATTTGTTAGTGTTGAGAGTGAAGCTAAAGGAGGCTGAAGGAGTTGTTGGAGGAGGTTAAAGGAGGCTTCATCAGATCAGACTCAACTTCAAGTAGGCTTCATGAACCTAGTTAGATTGTTTTCCATGTATTCATTTTTGTTTTTTTGTTTTTAATTTTTTTATGTTTGCAAAAAAAATTTATGTTTGGGGCTACCTATGGATGAGTTTATCAACCACACAACGGCCCTATGTGGCTGAGAAATAGCCACAGGGCCAAAAAAAAATTGCAAATTAAAAAAAAAAATCAAAACAAAAAAAAAAAAAATCTTCCAGATTTTGTCACCATGCCACCAAAGGGTTTCAGACAATCTCGTGATCTGGCATGGGCACATGGTCAACGAATCATTGTCGATAATGACCACAATATCAAGCACAATTATTGCAATGCCACAATGCATGCAAGCATAAACAGGCTGAAATACCACCTAGCCAAAATTCTTGGGAATGGTGTGGGATATTGTCAAAGTTGCCCTGATGAAGTCACCACTGAAATGGTAGTTGCTTTGGAATCCATTAAAGAAGCAAGTTCTAAGAGGGCAAGAAGGAAGGATGAGATTGTTGGGATAATTAGATCTTCATCTTAGAGTGAAACACAGTTTCAAAGTCCAAGTATTGGTAACTCCTCTTCAAGTGTTGTGGCAAACAGGAGTATAACCTCTTCTTTCTTCAGTCCTCGTACAACTCCAGGATCTCAACCAACCTTGGACAGTTTCAATGAAAAGAAGCGGAAGGAGGCAGATATGGCAGTGAAAAGGTTTTGGTACCATAACAGTCTATCATTCAACTATGCAAAGTCTTATTTTTATCAGCCCATGGTGGATGCCATTGCAAGTGTTAGCCCTGGATACAAAGCCCCAACTTATAATGCACTAAGGGGGGAAGAGCTAGATGAAGACCTTGAGTGTGTCAAGGAACAATTGAAGAGCATTAAAAGCTAGGAAATGGTAGTTGCTTTGGAATCCATTAAAGCAAGTTCTAAGAGGGCAAGAAGGAAGGATGAGATTGTTGGGATAGGTAGATCTTCATCTCAGGGAGAAGCACAGTTTCCAAGTCCAAGTATTGGTAACTCCTCTTCAAGTGTTGTGGCAAACACGAGTATAACCTCTTCTTTCTTCAGTCTTCGTACAACTCCAGGATCTCAACCAACCTTGGACAATTTCAATGAAAAGAAGAGGAAGGAGGCAGATATGGCAGTGAGGAGGTTTTGGTACCATAACAGTCTATCATTCAACTATGCAAAGTCTTATTTTTATCAACCCATGGTGGATGCCATTGCAAGTGTTGGCCCTGGATACAAAGCCCCAACTTATAATGCACTTAGGGGGAAAGAGCTAGATGAAGAGCTTGAGTGTGTCAAGGAAAAATTGGCGAGCATTAAAAGCTCATGGAAATTTACAGGTTGTACAATTATGTCTGATGAGTGGACAGATCAGAGGGGTAGGACAATAATAAATTTTGGTGTAGTTTGCCCTAAAGGAACCATGTTCCTAAAATCCATTGATGCATATCTACAAATGTAAACGATAGACATTAGATTTTTTCATTGTTGGTTGATGTGGTGGAGGATGTTGGGGTTGCAAATGTTGTCCAAGTAACCACGGACAATGAATCAAATTATGTGGCAGCTGGAAGGTTGTTTTGTGCCAAATATCCCACCATTTTTTGGACTCCATGCACTGCCCATTGCATAGACTTGATGCTAGAGGACATTGGGAAGTTGGAGTGGGTGCAAGATGTTGTGCAAGAATGCAAGCAAATTACCAAGTATATTTATAATTATGCTTGGGTGTTGAACCTTGTGAGGGAATTCAAACAGGGTGAGATTAGTCGCCCAGCTGTCACACGATTTGCTACAAACTTTTTTCCCCTCCAAAGCCTTTTGTATGAGTACCAAGCTTTGAGAAGAATGTTTTGTAGCCAGTAATGGGTATTTTGGAAAGATAGCACAAAACCAGAAGCAATGTCTGAAAACATCTATCTTTGCTGATAGTTTGTGGGACAAAGTCACTGAGATTGTAAACTTCACTAAGCCCCTTGTGAAAGTCTTGAGATTGATGGATGGAGAGAAACCTGCAATGGGATATATTTATGAGGGCATGGACAGGGCCAAAGAGGCCATCAAGACTTTCTATAAGGGAAATGAATCTAAATGTCTCCCTATATGGCAAATTATTGATTTCAGATGGGACAAGCAACTACATTCACCATTGCATGCAACAAGAGCATATCTCAATCCGAGCTTATTCTACACTGAGGAGTGTAGCATTCAAAGAGATCCTGAGGTGATGAGAGGTCTCATGATATGCATTAAGAAGATGTTCCCGAATCAAGATATTCAAGACAAATCAACATACAATGAGATATGTACAAGGAAGCATCTGGCATGTTTGGATTCAGCTCAAGCCAACGTCTCAAGGACATGAAAATGCCTTGTAAGTGCAAATTGTTAGAACTTGGTTTGTAATTTTGCTAGTTCTCTTTTATATGTTTGGCATTGCAAACTGATAATATTTGTTGTTATTTTTTTACAACTCATTGGTGGATAGATTGTGGCGCTGAGGCACCACAATTACAAGAATTCGCCATCAGAGTTCTACGTCAACCATGCAGTGCTTCTTCTTGTGAGCGCAATTGGTCAGTGTTTGAGCACATACACAGCAAAAAGAGAAACTAGTTGGAGCTTGAGAGGTTGGAAAAGTTGGTTTTCACCTACTACAACCTTCGAATGCTCACAAAACAAGTGCAATACAGATCCAATTTTATTGGATACTATTGATTTAGAGTCTGATTGGGTTGTGTAGGAGGAGGCCCCTGATTTGAGTTGGCTTGATGAAGAGACTAAGGGTCTCTCCAGTTTGCCATCTCAAATGGAGACTCCAAATACCCCTGCCTCATAGTTGCTTCAGCCTTCCGAAGTTACCACTAGCTCCATGAGGGCTTATTGTAGGCATGATCGTTCATGAGTGACGAGACTCAAGCTTGGTATGAGACAATCATTTATCATTTATGACATGTATTTGAATTTTGAGCTTGCTGACATTTTTTATTTTAATTATGGAATCACAAGTCATTTTATTATTCAGTATCTAAATGTTTTGCTTACAAAAATCGAATATGTTATGTTGTACTTTTATAGATATGAGATGATGTCATTAGTTTCTTTTTTGTGCTTAAAATTTACCATATTTTAAGTTTTTTTTTTGTATTTTGACGAGTCTTTTACGAGTCTTATAAGGGTCGTTCCCAAGTCTTATACAAGTTGACGAGTCAATGCCATGAAGAGTCTTATACGAGTACGAGTCGTGCAACATTGGTTGCAGCAGCATGAGATCATATGCAGTGCAACATTATTATTAAGACCAAACGAAACTAGTCTGAACCGACTAGTCCAACCAGTTTGAGGCCAAAGTCGGTTCGAATCAATCATTGAAATAGCTTTTGGTTAGTTTGGTAGTGAACTAGCTGGTTCTTGTACGAAACCGACCAGTTTGGTACTAAACGGACCTTTTTTCATTGAACCAACCGATTCGGTAGTTTTGTACATTGTTGCCAAGGACCCTTTGAACGCAACTTTTTTCAAAAAAGCAAATGATTTATGACAGGGGAAGCCTAGTATTCGACCATATTTCCCTACTAATGCTATGCAATTCATGGTAATGTTAAATTATTAAGGTAAAAGGATGAAAATGAAAGATAAAGGAAAAAGCAGACTTAATAGTTTTCCACGATTTCAAGATTGGAGGGATTGCAATGCTCCATTGGATTTTGCCATGTACAAGGGTATGGAACTAGTATTTAATCAAGAGCACCAAGCCCTCTATGTACCTTGATGTTAGTGGCATTGGTTGTCGAACTCCACTATCATGAACCTACTAAAAAAAGTACCCATCACTCAAACAAAGTCTTAACTCGACATGTTATGTTTTCTTTATCTTATTTTAATGCTTAGAGGTTGATACTGACGATGAAGATCTCGATATATGCAATGATTTTGATGATATGTAGGTATTTGTTGTAGCATGATTTTTTTTCAGATGCTAGAGTCGATGTGGAGCTTGTTAGTTGATGTATTTTTGGTTTAGAGATGGATTGCACTCGGTGTTGTTTTGGTTATGTGCAACCTTACATGCTATATAAATGAGAACTTTTGCTTATTTGTGTATAAATGGTTTGGATTCATATGGATGCACATAAGTATATACATTTTTCCTTTAAATTTGAATATTTTTTGTGTTTTTGGTTGACCGGTTTCTTTACCAATTTTGATTTGATTCTAGCCAGTTCCAGGTCCAAAGGGTCTACCAGTTCGATGACCAGTCCAGTTCTGATAACATTGCAGCGCAGAAAATGTTGGCAACAGTGTAGAGAGGCATAGTGCAATGTTAGCAACAACACATATGCAGAGTGGTTCAACTATAGGGTTAGCAAATGAATCATGGATAGTGCGAGCTAGTTGTATCATAGTTGTCAAACATCAGCAGCATGAGGTGGTCCAACTACAGACTACAAGATATTTATCAAGATGATGGGTATAGGAGTAGTGGAGAAGACGGAACACCTTCCTCACTAAGAGCGGGTGTTAACTTTTGGTAGAATTGGACAAGTGTTCTAGTCTCAATTTGTGTTGGAAAGGCTAAAGAACACAAAATCTCCCAAACCCAAAAAAGGTTTAAGTAGAAAACACCTAGAGACCACACAATTAAGTTAATTGATCAATAATTAAAAAAATGCCTAAATCTAACTTAGGAAAATTGATTAATTAACAACAATTAATTAAGAAAGATCGCGATGGCTCTAGAGACACACAAATCGAGTTCGAGATGATCTTAGTCGTTGATAACAATTTAATCATGGTCATTGGTGATCCAACGAAATATTATAAGAGCAAATCGATGGGATAAGGAGAGACACATCAAAGAGACATCGAGTAAGAGGGAAAGTGGGTATCCTTGGCAGATCGAGTTATCCAATGCAATGATTCAGCAAGGAAGAGAGTTCAAGCCAAAGAAGGAGGGCATTAGTGATTAGGGGAGCAGCAAAAGGAGATTTTTCGCGTGTTTCCCAACAGCAGAGTAGCATTAGCAAGGAGGCCACATTATTCCTCAAAGAGGTTGCGCAGAGGCTTCAGAGGGCCAGTTCGATTCAACCAAAGAGGAGGTCGATTGTTGGTGGCTACGATTTTCATCAGAATGTTAAGTGAGTCATTTCCAGAGGCAGATTCAAGCAGAGAGACAAATCCAAAGGCAATGCAAGTAGGGCCTGTGCAATCATTGCGCAGGGGCATATCGAATGAGCCCAAATTGAGCCAATTTTGGAGGCAAATCAATTGTGGAGTGAGACAATTTGTCTCTCAAATATTTTGGCAAGATTATATCTAAAAGATTGCCAATTTGGCATCCAGATATTGTAATCAATTTTTGTCGCATAATAATAAAATAAACCCTCATTTGTTGCACCGATTTTCCCTTCAAGGTTTTTCCAGGGATAATTAGTCCAACATATCAATGTCATTTTTATTGTGTGTGCACGTCTATTTTCTCAGCTTCCAATTTATTTTTTCGTGGCATAATTTTATTGTGAAGAATTGCAATGTGCTTTATTCATTATTTGTCATATAATGAATAAACTGCATAATCAATTAGAAGAATAAATTTCTAGTTGTTGCAATTTAAGGAAATTTTCACCAGGTGGTCAACCATAAAGAGCAGTGGCAAAACTAAAAGTAGAGTTGGGTAGAAAAGGCACCTTCCCAAATTGGTTGCCAGCAACAAGCATTTTCAAATAAGCACCTCTGTGTCTTAAACCTACAATGTGATGTTTATTAGAAGCTGTGGACAAGATGTGGATGGTCATGTAAACAACTTGTTTCCTATTGAATTGTGAAACTGGTTGACCATGTACATGGTGGTGTGTTGAATTTTGATGGAAATATGAATAGAGAATTCCTTGTTATATCCATCTATTACTTTTTGATAGGGTTGCCATATGTAAATATATATTTATGTACACACATGCATGTGCTCAGAGGGTGGAGTTTTCTACACCTTATTTACCTTGAGCAGCTGCAAATGCTAATTTAATGGGAAGAGGATGTACAAGTCAACATTGGGTTCTCAATTATTATAATGGTAGACAAGCTTTGAGACCTCCCTTGCAACAAAGATAGAGGAGTCGTAGACTCAAGGAATCAAAGTAAAATGGTTTTAAAACAATGGCAGCTTGAAGGCCTTACAAGATCAAACCCTATGAAGAAATTAGGCAAACTTTGGCCTCTGTCAAATTTGTAATAAGCTTATGGGAAGCAAGTTATCTTATTTGAGCTAGAGTAACAATTCTCACTTGGAATTTGGTGACAAAAGATCAAACTTATATAATGCCCTCAACTAAATTCAATTCTTAAAACCTGGTTATAATGATATTAAAGCATACATGCTTGTCATTTTCTGCTTTCCTGTATCTCTTCATTTATATGGGTAAGCTTATACGCAAAAGAATCGTATGAATATTGGTGGGTGGTAACTCTTCATGAGAATGTCATTATTAATAGGAGTGTGTAAATTCTTGTAATGCTTAATTTTTTGAAGATGAAAATTCAAAGACTTACATGGGTAGTAATTATTGGTTAGAAAATGCTCATTTACTTGAATATCAAGAATTTATTAATTGCCTTATTTTTCGAGAGGGCGATTTCACTTATATAGTTCTCATATTTAAAGCAATGTTTACATTAATATTAGGTTTTCAATAATGATTGGTAAGAATTATATTTACCGCCTGAATTTAATAGCTTCTAGTAGTAATTCATCTCCAAAAGAAGAGATATTTATGCATTGTGTGCCTGCATGTGCAAGGGTGTGCATAAATGAAGAAGTTCAATCAGCCTAAGTAAGGCTTGGTGCTCTTGATAAAATGCCAATCACATACCCTCATATGTGATATAATCTAATGAAATGGCACAATCTCATTGATCATGAAATCTTGAAAACTGTTAAGTCTGCTGAATTTCGAATGGAATGTGAAATTCTATTTTCTCCATATGAAATTCAATGAGGTTGGAACCACTCTCAAACATCCTGAGTCATTTGGTAATGTTAAAAATTTAAGTAAAATGATGAAAATGAAAGATAAAAAAAGCAAGGTTTATGGGTCTCTTTCTAAATTGACTGAAGAACTTTGATAAATCTTCCACATTGAGGATCGGGAGAATTTATGAAGTTTTTACCACAAATGTTAGACCTCGTTGAAGTACAATAAAATCAACAACTCTCAAAAGAATTCATGGAGTTTTAAATTGGACAAATTTAATTTTCGACCATCCACAAAAAGGTTGGAATTTTACTACAACAATCAGCGAAATGGATAAAGTTTCTAAAAGTAAAAATATTAAATTTCATTGATGGCCGATGAAACCATAAAAATCGCAAATTTCACCGATGATCGATGAATCCATCAGCATGTTGACCTTTACATTGGCACTTTGGAAAGGCCATAGGTGATCAACGAAATGTTTACATTTTTATGACAGGCAAACATTAGTTTTATGAATACTTGGGATTTATTTAAAATATATTAATAATAAGATACATTAAATAATTTACTAAAAAAAAATTTAAGCTGATGTCATTGATCAGTCAGCAAATTTAGCTTACCTGAGCTGATTTAGCATGTGTTCTAAACTAAAAACACATTAGACCAATGGACTTCCAGGAATGTTTCGAATCCAATGCAGCGGGCTCAATTGGCTAAAATGCCAAAGGAACTTGTCTGCCAAACTTTTTTGTCAACATAATTATTTATGTATGAGCTCTGGCGAATTGTAGCAGTTAGTACCCACTAAATATAATGCTGGGATAGAATTACAAAGCATTTCTATGGCACGTCTCCCGCCATATCCATACCCAGGCCAAAGATCAGAAACACATTGGACCTACCATTTATTGATCAATTAATAGAATTTATCGGTGATTGGTTCGAGTTGACTTCCAATAATCTTGTATTCATTGTCAATATTTGTATCGTCCTGTTATTTTGTAACATAATTCACATCCACCATAACACTCTCAGGGTCAGGCCTTTCCATGTGGTTAGATCGAACATCGTTACCTCTTAGTTCGAGACTCGGGACCATTCCAGTCAACCGAAGCTTTCTGAACAGATATCCAATTCAAGGTCAGTCAGACAGCAGACACTCAATGACCACCAACATCATTTTTGTTTTGGCGTTTCTTCCTTGGTGCCCTTGGGATCCTTGCCCATTTTGTTATTCTATATTGCCAAGTTCCTACTGCTCAAATATATGCTTTATCTCTTCCAATGTCCATTCATCCTAGTACTTTCTTGCAATCCCATTAGCCAGCTTTGGCTTCTGGTGGGCATTAATTTTAGAATTAAATTAAAAAAATAAATCAATTATATAATATTAATTCCAACTAATTTATTTAAATACAGCTTAAGTGCAAGGACTAAGCCCAGTTATACTGAGCATTAATTTTATCTTTAACGGCAAGCACTAACCCCTGATATTGAACATTAATCCATACCCAGGCCAAAGATCAAAATGACAAAAACACATTGGAGCGACCACTGATTGATCAATTCATAGAATTTATCGGTGATTGGTTCGAGTTGACTTCCAATAATCTTGTATTCATTGTCAATATTTGTATGGCCCTGTTATTTTGTAACATAATTCACATCCACCATAACACTCTCAGGGTCAGGCCTTTCCATGTGGTTAGATCGAACCTCGTTACCTCTTAGTTCGAGACTCGAGACCATTCCAGTCAAACGAAGCTTTCTGACCAGATCTCCAATTCGAGGTCGGTCAGACCGCAGACACTCAGTGACCACCAACATCATTTTTGTTTTGGCGTTTCTTCCTTGGTACCCTTGGGATCCTTGCCCATTTGGTTCTTCTATATTTCCAAGTTCCTACTGCTCAAATATATGCTTTATCTCTTCCAATGTCCATTCATCCTGGTACTTTTTTGCAATCCCATTAGCCAGCTTTCGCTTCTGGTGGGCATTAATTTACGAATTAGATTAAAAAATAAATCAGATAATATTAATTCCAAATAATTTATTTAATTACAGCTTAAGTGCAAGGACTAAGCCCAGTTATATTGAGCATTAATTCTCTTTAACGGCAAGCACTAAACCCAGATATTGAACATCAATGCTCTACTTAGATCTGATATGTTCTATATGCTGGGCTTTACACTATTTTAAATACTCAACAGGTCCAACCTGTAACATACACATCCAACATGCAACATACACAGTTTTAAATACTTTGTAACTGAGTGCTTAATACTGACCAGTACATCAACATTTATATCACAAAAATTTAATCTTTTAAATTAAATTAACAGTTGACCAAACGAATAATAATAATCCGAAATAACTCCTAACTCAGGAGCACTTACTTCCCCGGATTGACTAATCTGGGGACAAGTTATACAAAATTAACTTTTCTATCCTTGCATTACTTGCTACAAATTTTAAACTTAGAAAAAAGAAACCTGAACGAAAGGGAAAAGGCAAACCATCATTATGGCATCTACAGATATTAGCCTTAAAAATCGAAATTATTAATGCAAATCGAAAAGAGTACGACAAAAAAACACCATATTTCAGAGGGATAGAGATACATACCATGGGGCATAGAATTCCACCACAATGAATGGATGGCTTGAAATGGCCTCCGAGAAACTGCTTGCATCGAGCGTAAGAACTGCTTCTCCTCCTTCCTCTTCAGCTTCTGATTTAGACAGATTTACTACCGAAAACAAGATGAGTACCGAAAACAAGATGAGTGCCAAGAAAAACGAACGTAGCATCGCCATGACTGTATCTGCAAAACCCTAGATCCAACTTCACATTGCCCAACTATGTTTGTCGTAGGATTTGCTCAGAGGCTTCCTCTCATATATATAGAGTTGCTTTTTCCATTACCATAAGGTCGCCGTGTATTTTGAGGCTGGGTATACGTGGTCCAGCCAATCAGCGGCGGGTTTCTCTTCCCAGTCCAACATCTAGATGCCACGACCTTCTATTAGGAGAGACACGTCGGAATAATATTCGTATTTGCCGTCACGAATAGTTTTTGGGGCCAAACTTTCCGCGTGACGCATGCCATGGATTATATGTGTGGGTGAAAATAGGATGGGGAGGACGAAGTCACGGGTTCTCTTTCACAGATTCCTCCCCCTCACACCATTGTTTTGTCTCTGCCAACCGTTGTTGGTATTCCACGCCCGGGAGGAATTGCACTAGTTTACCGGTGTGCCCCTTACCAAGGGTAGTTTTACTATTTTTTAATAACAAAAACTTATTTTAATATTTTCTTAAAAAAATTATAGTGAAAGGTAAAGTATTGGAGTAATTTAGGTAAAGATTTAGGATCCAATTTTGTATTACTGCAATACCAAGAGTATTGGTATATTTAATATATCTAATATACTACAAGATGGATACGCCAATAATTTATGTATTTTTTTTGAGTGGTCATCATATTATTAAAAATAATTTAATAGATTACAAGTTAGATGCTAGAGTATATATATTTTGGTAAATCTTAGAAGTCAAATTATTATATAGAGGTGGGGTTCTTATCACACAATCAAAGTCATTATACATTAATTTGGTGTCTAGTTTAATAGTGACTTTAAAATTAAATTTTTTATTACTATTTATTTTTATTTTTTAAATAATGAAAAAACTTATCATAAATTAATTGTCAAATTAGCAATGGGATAATAAATATTAATTGTGATTCACCAATGAATATTGAGTCATCATCATTATTCCAAAAAACATGTACTACTTGGAATAACTAGTTAATGCTTTATAAAAATGGAAGTTTTTAATTCTACGAAATACATATAAATCTTGAATCATTAATCTATTTCCTTATATTTTATATATGTATAACAAAATTAAAATCTTAAAAAAATATATCATCCTAAAATCTACATAGAAATTACACAATTCTACTCACATGTTTTTTAATTATTACTTTACACATGGTATAGTGTTTTATTACTAATTCTCTAATTATTATTTAATTACATATGGTATAGTGTTTTATTACCAATTGGAAATAGTATTTCATTCTCTAAAAATACTGGACTTATTGCGCTTCGCTTTTCTTTTTTCTCTTTTTTTAAAGAAAAAATAACAATTTTCTATTAGATAGCCCACGGGGCTTTGGATTGACGGTGAATGGGTGTACTCTTAAGGCACTCCTTGTGATAGGTCACTGGTGGGTGCTTACCTACCAAAAAAAAACAATTTTCTATTAGATAGGAAGATTGTTACATATTCATGCATGTAGCATATGTTTTTTTTTAAGAAAAAATAACAATTTGCTATTAGATAAGAAGATTGTTAAATATTCATGCATGTAGCATAAGTTCCAAAAAAAACCCATATAACATACAATTATTATCAAAATATTGGGTGTGCAAGCCCCTAAAAAAAAAAACTAGAGCATAAAGTTATACATCAGCAGACCCTCGACCGAAAGACTGAAAAACCAAAATATACCAGGCTCACAGGCCCTCAGAAAACCTCGAAAGGGACATCCAAATGAAACCCAAGAATGGGCAAACAACCAGTCAAGGTTGGTCATCAATAACGCCCACAAGAAGGGGAAAGGGCACTAGGCCCACAGAAATAAAGCCCTCAAGGGATGCAGACATCCCAAAAGCAGGGAATAAACCCACGACTAGGTAGCAATAAAGTAGGCTTAGAACGGCCACAACAGCCACAAGGCAAACTCACAACCTGGAGAGCATGAAAGCAGCAGGAAAAAACCTAAGACCACAACAACCAAAGCTTTGTTGGCAGTGAACCCTGGGTTGTCGAAATTGTGTGCAAAATACACTCGTCACAGCTTAAAAACATGAATAGTGATGCCCCCAATGCAGAACCATCGTGTTGCAACAGGCCCACGCACCTACAACCCAATACGACAAGTCTTTGAGCATAGAAACACGCCTAGAACCAAGGGCGAGATCTTGTTGTCTCCGACAACAACAAAATCGCTCGAACATAGCCTCCAATATCGCTTTGTAATGCAGAGCACCCACCAAAGAAGGGAGTCTGATCCGCCCCACCTCAACGAAGAAATCATGGCAGTTGTCGTTGCCACATGTATCACCCCCGCCTTAAGACCCTTATTTTACCATGCAGTCAATCTTAAACAAGAGCTTCCATTTTCTTCTTCGTCTCTAAGCTCCTCGTCAACCACCACAACAAACCCCACACCCTCTAGCACCTCTGCTACATCCAAAGCTGCAACCGAAACCAGCTCCCTTGTCCGCATCACAATGGAAAGCACCTCCATGGGTCCTCATTATAATAAAGCTATCAAACCCTAAAAACCCGACCCTCGCCTCACCCCCCACCCAAGTTTGGGTTTCAAACTTACACTCATATTGCACTATGCTTATGTCACATATTAACACAGGGATTGCATTAATTTGTCAACATATTATATAATATTTGTATAGATACTCATATGGTATAGTTTTTCTTGTGAATTGGCGCTAGTACCAACATAGATCCATCTTAACTCTGAATCTACCAAGCAACGAGAGGGATCAAATCTCTCGAGATGCAAATTTCTTTATGAATACAAAACTTAAAGAAATATTTGATTCATCTTAGCCCTTTGTAGATTCAAAGGTTAATGGATCTATATTGATTTTGAACAACACACTTACAAAATGATATATATATCTATCTTGTCTTATATAGTATAT